>PVJN01005776.1:0-79640 GCA_004026805.1 Lasiurus borealis
CAAAGAGAGAGAGAGGTCTATGTGTTCAATAGCTTCAGGAATAATTTTTCTAGCAAAACATTGTATTGTTTCTTTTGTTCACTTTAGGCATTCAAGAAATGGCTTGCCAAGAGTAATAAATTACCTTATTCAGTCCAAATCAAGGTAAATAAGAATAAAAGAATGCACAAACACTACAGGAAAAAGGAGCGAAGGTAACAAAAAATGGCATATTATGACCATTTATTGAAAAAAATGCTCTCCTGAGTAGATAAAAAATATGACCCAGTATATTGGCGTGAGTCAGGGAAATAAATGAATAAGCAAATAGAATCCAGCCTGCCAGCTTCCAGGAAAGTGGAATCAATCTCCCCCCTCTCTCTTTATAGACATAAAACATGTCGATTACCCCTCACCACTATAACAAAACATCATGTCCATGGAAGATCATGGACAGCAAGCAAATTCCAATGGTATTTATATCTCATATCATAGAAAAGTGAGGAAAAAATTACATAATTCTTTTACTAAGCTGCAAATACTTCACATGACTCAGATGTCATAAAAATTATCTCTTGATCAATTCATATGTAATACAATTTTTTATATCTAAATGAATTATTAAAAATCAGAATATAATATGTCATTATTAAAAATATACAAGGCGGATTCATACCAAGAACAAAAATACTATGAATCATAATTGGCAAAAAAATATATTGTCTTGTGATTCTATTTGTCTGTATTTTTCTCTCTTTTTATTTTTCCTTTCTTTTGGTTTCTATATTAAATTTTATTGATTTATATTTTGTTATTATTTCTTTTTTTCTGCTTTTTTCTATATTTTATGTATGTATAGTTGATCTACAATCATATATTGGTTATTTAAGTTTTAGGTGTACAATATAGAGTTTTGACATTTTTATACCTTACAATTCCATAACTCCACTAATTCTAGTAATCATCTGTCATCACATAAACTTCTCGCAATATTTTTCACTATATTCCCTTTTCTTTTTCCCATATCCCCACTCTCTCCCTTCTGGTAACCATCTGTTTCTATGTCTGTGCGTGTGTGTGTGTGTGTGTGTGTGTGTATATATATATATATATATATATATATATATATATATATATAATTTATTTATTTATTTTTTTACAGAAAGGAAAGGAGTGGGACAGAGAGCTAGAAACATCGATGAGAGAGAGACATCAATCAGCTGCCTCCTGCACGCCCCACACTGGAGATGTGCCCGCAACCAAGGTACATGCTCTTGACTGGAATCGAACCTGGGACCTTTCAGTCTGCAGGCCGACTCTCTATACACTGAGCCAAACCAGTTTTGGTTCTATGTCTGTATTTTGGTTATTGTTGTTGTTGTTGTTGTTGTTTTTACATGTGTGTGTGTGTTTGTTTCTCTGTTTTTTGTCTATTTGACCTACTTTGCTTTTTTCTAGCTTTCTAAGTTGAAAATTTAAAATTATTGATTTTAAATCTGTCTTCTTTTATTATATGTACATCAACTGCTATAAATTTACTTTTGAGCACTACTTTTGTTGCATCCCACACATTTAGGTAAGTTGTATTTTAATTATTTCCTACAAAATATTTTTAAATTCACCTTGAATTTTTTCATTGACCCATGTGTTACTTAGAATTGTGTTGTTTAATATCCAAATATTTTCATCTTTCCTATTCATCTTTCCGTTGCTGATGTTTAGTTTAATTTCATTGTGATCTTGCAGCAGGCATTGTATGACTTTTATTCTTTTAAATTTAAGGTGTGTTTTATGGCTCAGGACTGGTCTATTTTGATGAATTATCCATGTGAACTTTAGAAGAATGTGTATTCTGCTGCTGTTGGATAAAGTATTATATAAATGTCAATTAGATTCTGTTGATAGATAGTGTTGCTCAGTTCAATAATACTCTTACCGAATTTCTGCCTGTTGTAATGTCAATTACTGATAGACGGGTGTTGAAGTCTCCAGTATGATAGTTGATTTGTCTATTTCTCCTGCAGTTCAATCCATTTTTGTTGCACATATTTTGATTCTTAGTTTTGGGGTACATAGAACATTAAGATTGATCATATCTTCGATAAGGGGTCTGTGGAGAATTGACCTACTTATTATGTAGTTCCCCTCTTTATACCAGATTATTTTCTTTGCTCTGAAATATGCTTTATATGTAGCCTTTTATGCTTACTCTTGATTAGTGTTAGCATGGTATATCTTTTTCAATCCTTTTACTTTTCATGTATGTGACTTAAAATAGTTTCTATGAAAAACATAGGATTTAGTAAATCAGATTTTAAAATATTTCATTGAAGTAAAATATACATAAAAATACACAGGAATGAATTTTTATAACTTGAATATATTCCTATAACCTCGACCTAGATCAAGAAATAAAATATTATTAACACATTCGATGGGTCCTCAAAAACTTCCATTCAGTCATTTCACCTCACCATGTGTAGCCACTACTTAGGCTACTCAGTCTTCTGTAACAAAATGTACAGACTGGGTGGCTTAAATAACAAGAATGTCTTTCTCACAGTGCTGGACACGAGGGAGATGAAGGTGTGAGCAGATTCAGTGACTAGTAAGGGTTCTTTATTATTTTCAGATATGGATACCTTATTGGTGTGTCCTCACATGGAGCAGGGGGAAAAGAACAGGGAGAGAGAGGAGAAAGAGAGGAAGAAAGAGAGAGAGAGAGAGAGAGAGAGAGAGAGAGAGAGAGAGAGAGAGAGAGAGAGAGAGACATGGGCACAAACTCTGTCTCCTTTCCTTATAAATGTATTAATCCCATCATAAGGGGCCACTCTCATGACCTCATCTAAACCTAATTACCTACCAAATAACCATCACATTGGGGGTTAAGGTATCACATTCTCACATGTGAATTTGGTGAGACACAAGCATTTAGTTCATAGCAGCCTTTATCATGACTTCTAAGAACATGCATTTCATGTCCTCTTTGACAGTTTTTTGTTTTGTTTTTTTAATTGATTTTGTAGTAAATCACTCTGTCTTCTGTCCGGAAAATTATCATAATCTTTGAATTAAGGGGGATGGGCATAGAGGGGAAACAAGAAACGGAATGTCAAAGGTTTATAGTTCCAGGTTTCCCTCAATTTCCATTCCTTTCCTCTCTATCCCTGTTGTGGAATAAGACAGTTTTGTATCTATTCCCACATTAATTTCAGGATTTGGCATGTGTTGCTTTATCTTCTCCTTCGAACCAGTTGTGACCTCTTACCAGTTCCCTCATTTATGTATGAGTTACATACAACTTTTAGCATCTGTTTATTTTGTATTTGCAGTAAAATATGACTTCAAATTTTATGGAGATTATGCTACAACAACTTTGGAGTTTGTTAAAGATATGCCTAATGGTACCTGAGCCGTGTCAACTGTGCTTGAGAAGAGGGGTCATGTACAGCTCCCTCTCAAACATGTCTTTTTCTGGTTACCAGAGATAAATCCAAACCAGCAAGACAATTGTGCTGACCGTCCATTTATCTAGTCAGTTATTTTTTTTTCTCTCTCTCTGTCTAAACCAATTTTGTGTTTTGGGTTTGTTTTTGGTTTTCTGGTTGCCAATAAGTTATTCCTCATTGGTGATAGCAGAAATGGCACCTCTGCTTGGCTCTCTTGTCCTGCTTTTTCACTCCCTTATATTTTCTCCCAGGAGCCCCTCCTTTATAAATCACTTGCACATGAATCTTCATCTCAGGCTCTGCTTTTGGGAAACTTGATCTAAGCGAGTCTCATTGTTCTACCCTAGACCTTCAAGATTCAAAGCCAGACATATTGAGAGGACCTAGAGGAGATAGATGATGATGATGAATATGATGATTAGTTAGATAGATAGATAGATAGACAGATAGATAGGTAGATGATAGATGGATGAAAGATAGATGATAGATAGATGATAGGTAGATAGATCAATAGATAGATAGATAATCTAGCTTTGCCAGTTAGTGTGGTTTATGAGACTAGACCATAAATCCCATAGTAATAGTAATACATTTATACACTAAGTGAATACCTATCAATGACAAGATTAATAGTAACAAAAATACAGTATTAAACTCAGGAAAGAAATATTCAAAGTGAATTCATATTTTATATAACCATTACTTTTAGCAGCTTTGGAGCCAGAGGGCCTAGACTGAAATCAAGTCTATGCTTTATACTAACTATGTGACCTCAGATAGTTATTGTGCCCAATCTTGTCATGTATAAAGTAGGTATAATAATAGTACTGAAATAGGATGAAAAAAATAAGTGAGTTGAAATATGTGAAATGCTCACAACACTGCCTGATACATAATTAAGTGCTATAAAAATTTTAACCATAATAGAACTAGTAGGCCAGTTAAGATTCTTCAGATCATGTTCTTTATTTTAAATGAGTCAATTATATAAGATTTCTAAAGTCACACTGTTACTGTCAAAATTAGAACTTTGCCAACTGAAGGTCTGTCATTTTTACATTCATTTGTTCATCAAATATCTATTTATTTTCAAATTTATCTGTATTAAAGGATTAGAGATGTCCTGATTTTACCCCATTAATCCCTTTTATCCAGCTCCTACCTACCCACCCTTATGTCACCCAACAAATTTTTAATTTAATAGTTAAATTTCATAGTTCCTGGCTAAAATTCTGAATTTGACTTGAAAATCAATTATCAGTAATTATTTTTACTTTTTCTAATTGTATTTGTTTCACATGCTGTACCAACCTTGACAAACATTACGTTTAAACACATAGACAAGTGTAAATATAAAAATGGAATGTTTCTACTGGATTTTACATTTGCTATTTTTGAGTCTGTGCGTTTGAAGATTTCTTCACGTATCAGTATTAGGATACTCTGTGTCCTCTATGGACTGTAAAAGCCTTAGCAACTTGCTATGGCTATTTTACTGGTCTAGACATACTTCAGTGACCTGAAATCAATGCCCATTTGTCACCACTTCTTTTCACTTGACCTTCCCACTTCCCATTGTCACATTGTTTGATTGTATAGCTAAGCATCAAAGCACTTCTCCCTCAATGTTCTTGGCTAGATTATCCAACCCTGACTTCTTTGTGTTAAAAGAATCTTTAAAGTCCAATAGTCCACCAGTAGATTATGTTACACATTGTGAGGTTTTTCAAAGTGTGCTAACCAATGCCTAGAAAATCATTGCTATTTTCTTTCTTCAAATATATAACCGCAGTGTACATTCAAACCATCATGTGTGCATGAAATTGAACATATTATCTTTTATATTAATGGAAAGAATTACAGGTGGTTACACTAAAATCCCTGTGAGTTGAATCATAAAAAAATGTGGTATTCGAATAGGCTCTGCAAAAAATATTTTATAAGCTATTTCTGATAAAAGGGTTCCATTGTTAAATAAGATGGTAGTATACAGTAGAATAATTAGAGAGCATGTCTTGATTCCTCAGTGTCCTTTGGGGCCTGCCTCTCTTACTTCCTAATCCAACCATATAACTCTTGCTGCATCAATTATTGTGCTGCTGGAATCGGTGATTATCTCTAAGGCAAGCATTTCATCTAAGTGGGTTGAGCTCTGCTTTATCAGCTTGCAATCTGAGAGGATGCAAGCCATTTAACTTCTGAATGAAGAGAGGAAATGTACACATCATTCTATATTTTCTGGCAGATAGATGTGATGCCATATTATGTCAAAGGAGCGGGAATCTTGAGGACTCTACACCAATGCGGTGACACATGAAAGTGTTAGCAGGAGCCGAACAACAAAGCTTCTCATTCACAGAGACTATGGGATCTATGCTGCTCCTGAAAAATATAAAATCTAGGAGAAAAGTAAACAAACATTATATCCTGGGTATGGTGCCATCCCTCAAGGATATCAACCAGTCACTCGGTCCAACTTGGACACATTTCACTTTACCAAGGGCAATAATTCCTCCTTGCTGAGAGGGATAATCTGGATTCCAGGTCTGGGTTTGCATTCACTTCCTGCAGCATCTCCGTCAACAACACGATTGGACAGTTTAAACATCTTCTTTCTAAGATGTGATCCATTTCCTCGGACTGAGATGTTCATTTTGGAGAGCATGTCACAGTGGACATATGAGTAAGCAACCCATAGTCTCATAGAGCATGAACTGTAAACTGCTTATCTGATCGTATGTTGGAATGGCCTCTTAAAGGATCGATCTGTGCACCAGCCTAGTGAGCATACCTTTCAGTCTTGAGAGACTGTCCTTCAATTTTGAGTATAATCTTTGACCCAAAGGCCATTTTACAAGGCCATGTCCCTAGATTAGAAGAAATGGGTCCAGAAATTAAAAAAAAAAAAAAGAATGGAAGAAGGATTGGTGATTTCACCATCACTCTCAATGACTCACTTGGGAAATCGGTGTCTCCTATCTTGCAGTGTAAATATAGTCCCTTAGGAACACAAACATCTCTCCATTCCCTAAAGTTAGTCTTTAAAGTTATGCTGTCCACTCATTTTGGCCTGTACATAGAATTCAGCAGATGAAAAAAAATTATAATAATATGTGAGGAATTTGTCTTGATTATTATGAGAATAAAGAGTTTGCTGCTACATAATGGAGGCAGAGGTGTGTATGTCTGGAGCTCAGGGATACTTTGTGATTCTTGATGTATTTGCCTCATTGACAATAGCAATAGGTCATTGCACCGACTGAACCTCATAAGGGCAGGGCAACGGAAACTCAGACACTATAGGAATAAAAGTCAAGTTTATCCCATTGCAAAAGAGCTGTAGACCAGCAGAAGGAATGGCTTAAGGAGGACAAAATTAAGAATGAATGGGCAAGCCCTACCTTATTTGGCTTCGTGGACAGAGCATCGGCCTGTGAACTGAAAGGTCCCGGGTTCGATTCCTGTCAAGGGCATGTATCTTAGTTGCGGGCACATCCCCAGTAGGAGGTGTACGGGAGGCAACTGAAAGATGTTTCTAACTCTCTATCCCTCTCCCATTCTCTCTGTAAAAAAATCAAAATATAGTTTTAAAAAATTTTTTAAAAAAGTAAGTGGACGAATAGGCTCTGCAAAAAAAATATTTTATAAGCTATATTTGATTGTATAGCTAAGCATCAAAGCACTTCTCCCTCAATGTTCTTGGCTAGATTATCCATCCCTGACTTCAGGACTAATATGCACATCAAAGGAACTATTAACTAAAAAACTTGCTTTGTGGTCTCATTCTCTTTATCATCATGAAAATTAAATTTTAAATGAATTTCAAGTAATCTATTGATTTATAAAAGTTTAGTAGTATGTAAAAATCCCTGATATAATCGCAGGTTGCATCACAATATATATCTTCCAGAGAATAATGTTCCTTGTCACTTCCACCAAAATATAAAGTATTCATATGATTTTAAAATACCTCAAGGATATTTTATAGCAAATATCATAAGATCCAATGTCTTCCCATGAATGAGTTGGTTGATTTCTCTGTTGTTCAAGATAATAATGGTAAAATCTCACTCCAGAGCAAAGGTTGAGCATATTTGCCATCAGCTTCTCTATACTCTTAGGAGTATTCTATGCTCAAGATTTCTGATCTGGGACAGAATATTGTGTACACATCTACCTGGGCATACCTCTGCATGGCTTCTTCCCTCCGGGCTAGTAGACAAGATGCACAGAAAGGAAGATGAGTTTCATGCTGCCTTTTGTTCCATGAGGAATAAAATATTTTGTTTCTGGCTCAGGACAGAATTCTGGTCATTCAAACTGAGGCAAAACTACCCTCCAATATTTCAAGTACCCATGAATTTATTGTAATATTATTCCCTATGCTCTACTTTACATCCCTATGACTATTTTGTAACAATCATCCTTTATGTATTTGCCTAATATATATGCTTGAAAGTGTTATTGAATTTTGGTATTTTAAGATTAAGTGCATTTGTAAAGAATTCTCTCAAGCCATGAAGTGTGGGAACCCCTTTCAAGTCCTACGTGGTTCAGGGTTTAGCTTCAGGGTTCGGGTTCTGGTGAAGGCCAGACCCAAATGAAAGATTTAGAATGTTGTGAGGCGATTTTCACAATTAGTTGCAAATGACCACCGAGGCTGCTAAGTTGGTAATAAGCAAGCAAGGATTTATGGAGCTGGCCAGGCAGCGATGGACACGAGGGTACCACATGCAGGTGGAGTCCACACCCTCATGCCCGCGCTGTCTCAGGGGTATGCAGCCCCCTTTTAAAGATTCAAACCACATTTTTTGTTTGTTTGTTTCGTTCTAAAATCCACAAACTGTTTGAACTTGTAGGCCAGAGACTAGATATGCCCATAATTTCAATGCCATGCCAGGTATATTTTTAATTTGATAGAAATATGTTGTTTTCAAGGCCAGCAGCGAGATAACCATTAAGTGCACGTAAGGCTGGCTCCTTAATAAAAAGAGCCTATTTCAAGAAAAATATTAATTTGGAAATATTGGCAGCCAAGTAGGAGACCAAGAGAGGACTACACCCAGCTCTGGCCTTGCTATCTCTTTTATTAAGACTATGGATACACCCATAGCCATAGGCAGGAAATTCCAATAGTAGCCAATCAGCAGAAATTTACATAAGACAAACAGGTGGAGGCTGCTTCAGCTACCAATGTCTCAACTATACAATGAGTGATCAGCTCTGACCTTTCAGAGCAATTAAGGTTGACCAGCCTTCTGGTTTCCTGTCCACATCTTTCTATTAGTGAGACAGTGATTGGTTTCTGGCATGGAAGCTTGTAACTTTGTTATTTGTTTAAATGAATTTTCTTTGCTACAAAACCTACTAGTAAATGTAGATGTCAAGTTTGTGAAGGTGTATTCTGGTGTCATAAGAATTTGATTTTTAAGTATTGGGATTGGTCATGTAATGTCTTGATTTGAGGGTGGAAATATACTTCCCACTCTTTAATTTTGGACGTGGCTTTAAGGCTTACTTTGAATAATGGGGAGTTAATTGTCTTGGCCCCTTAAAAATCTATCATCATGTAAAAATAACATCACCAAGTCAGCTGCTGCCACTTAGAATGAACACACATGATGCAGCCTAAGCCCAGTCCCAGATAAGGAGCCAAACCCAGAAGGAGCTGCAGTTTGAGCAGAACAGTTTAGCCAAACCCAGCCAAACCTGCATCCTGCCTAATGAGAATAAATGAGTAATGCTGTGTTTATTATTTAGAAATAGCTGGCTGAATATTTAGCAATACCAGGAAGAATAGAGGAAGATAGAGAGAGGAATAAGAGACATTCAGAGATAATTAGAGAGATTGGGGAATTTAGTAAAAGCTTTCTGTTACTTACCCAAATGATGTTTTTTCTTCTTACTAACAGAATCACATTTTTTTTTTTTGGCATTTACCTCCAGTGAATGTGATTTTTGAACTTGCAAGGCAGTTCAGGTGTTTATAATTACTAGTTTTTTGTTTTATTATTATTTTGTTTGGTTTGCTTTGGTTTTACACATAGAAGAAGCCATTAATATTTAGAACATATCAAGGCCTACATTTGCATTTGTCACAACCTTGAAAGTGTGAAGGCAAATCTCAGACCAAAGTCTTTTAATACCATAGAATATATATTAATAATCAAGACATATAGGCAGACTGAAACTGCTTTGTAACTTTAGGAAGTCCCATATCTCTCAGTTGTTTTAACTCAGTGATGTATTGTTAAACCAGCTCAGTGAATGAGTGAATGAATGAATGAACACCTACATATATACTAACACCAAAAATAAATTCTAGTACTAGCTGATTTGACTGATGTAAATACTCTTATCCTGGCCAATTTTAAACAATCAGTATGTCTATGAATGTGGCACTGGAAAGAGATGCTTTCAAAATGATATCACTTTTCATGAAACTTGCATGCAAGACAAGACAATTTTGAAGGCTGAGTTTATCCAGTCTTATAGCAGGCACAGGTACCTACTCTCTTCTAAATCTTTTGTGTGGACACAGGAGTGGTTCTAAAGAGACCTTGCACAGAATTCTGAATGTTTTGAAGTGAAGGGCTTACTAAATTCTTATATTCCCTCCATGCAAATTCAGCAAGTGTCTCTACAACATTTCATCCATTCCACACAATTTCATCTATTCATTTATTTAAACAAATATATTAATAATATCAGTTTTGCTGATATTTCACAAAATATCAATTTATTCCATAATAGTATATTTTGCCCTCTTATTTAATTTGTTAGCAACATTGTTGGGACCACTCAATGACAAACATAGCTGAATCATGGAATATGGACAACGGATTGAATAACAATTTCAGATGATAGAAACTGGCAAACCCCTAGGTATAGCTTAAAACACACACAAACAAACACTAGCACACTTAGACTATAATTTATGTAATATATATCAGTGACCTTTATTTAGAAAATAATTTTTAATATATTTTATTGATTTCAGAAAGGAAGGAAAAGAGAGAGAGAGAGAGAGAGAGAGAGAGAGAGAGAGAGAGAGAGAGAATCATTAATGATGAGAGAGAATCATTGATTGGCTGCTTCCTGCATGCCCCCTACCTACTGGGGACCAAGCCCACAATCCTGGGCATGTGCCCTTGACTGGAATCAAACCCTGGACTCTTCAGTCACAGACCAATTCTCTATCCTCAGCCAAACCGGATAAGGCAACAGTGACTTTCTTTAGATGTGAAATAAATTTGATAGCTTAAATCAAGGACAATAATTTCCCTTAACAGTGATTGTTATTTGGAATCATAATTTGATTCAAATTGGGCCAAGGAGGAGAGATCTGATACTGGAAGATGTCCTTTCTCTTAAAAAGAAACACATGGAAGACAGGTATCTCATTTTTCTGTTTTATATTACCCCATGAGCTGGGAAGCCAGAAACTATAATAGGCATATTGTGGCTATGATGGAAGCTAAATTAAGGGGAACACTAACATGCTGTGGACTGCACATGGAAAACACGGAAAGAAACTGTGTACTTAATGATGCCATCAACACAGAATTAGAAGTCCTAGTAGCTTTCCTAATTTACATTTTTTAATGTGAGACAATACATTTACATAATTTTAAAGCCATATTTAGTTTACGTTTTTGTAACCTTCTAGAAGATATTCTACCTGATATAAATTTGTGTCTGTAACTAAACAGTCTTATTTGCATAATTTCTTAGAGTTCAAGATAGGAAGCAAACTTCTACAAAAGTCTTTCTAAAGAATGGTTAGATATGAGAAGTACAGCAATCTCTGCTCTTTTGATGTTACGGTCATATTTCAAAATGTCAGCTGGCATACATCTGTAATCACATATTTATAGATGAGATGAATATTACTAATGTAAAAAATTGTCAGGTGTATATAAAAGATAATTTTCGGCTTTATCTCTGACATTTGTGGATAGAGTAATTGATTTTTTTCTCATCGTATTTAAGATTATTCTATCCCCTAAAAATTATTGTTAGACATATAAGATATGCTATTTTATAGGTATGATAAGTAATTTTTTGAAATATATTATCACAGTTTAAAAATTACTACAGTGAAATATGTATTCATTTGTTTAATATTCCCATGTTCTTTGATTTTATTTTTGGAAACAAAGAAGAGTAATATTTTCTTTATAGTTTACTCCTAGAGATATTGGGAAGGATTAAATCACAACTTTTAAAAATCACATATTTGCAACAATATATCAAATGTTTATTTTAGTGCTAGTCATTTTGATATCTTTTAGTAAAGTCCTTCCTTGTGATAAAGAATGGCAAATAACACTCTTAAAAACTGTAAGATTAGAGCAAAGGACGCTTAACAGAAATGAATGGGGGAAATTCGATTCACAGATAGAAATCTACAATAACATCAGAGAATATAAAGCTTAACCAGATTTTGTCCCCAGAAAAGAGATATAAGTGTTTCACACAGATGAGAAGTGCTGCTGAGGCTGCCACCACATACCATCAAGACTGATGCAAACTTTGAAAATTCACAGTTCCGGCTCTTTCCGCATTCTAACCCCATACCTGCCAAAACCAGCAACAAAAAAAGAAAACTTCATTGAAAGAAGGATACCAGGAGACATCAAGAATATAATTTCTTCTAATTCCCTGTGGAAAACAGTATCAAACAGTGCCCCAACCATTCCTTCTTTCTTTAGGCATCCATACCATTTTTCACATCAAAGAACTAGAGGTCATTTCCTCTGCCCTAATTCTGCGTAGGCCTACGACAGGCCTTTGAATGAAATGTATCACAAGTAGCATGAATGGACTTTTAAATTAGCCTTTAAAGGACTGTCCTTTCCCACATCGTGCCTCTTAGAACTGGTTCCACTCTGTGAGAAGGCAAGGGACATACAGGGGACAAGTGGTTAGGAACAGAGGTGTTTCATTTGACAGCCTCAGCTATGACCCCAGCTGGCTGGACAAGCTATACCACTCATTGTATGTTCTGGACAAGTCAGCCCCGTGTTGACTGCAGCCCATGGCATCGGGAGGAATAGTAAAATTATGTAGCTTTTTTGTTTGTTTTTAAATATATTTTTTATTGATTTCGAAGAGGAAAGGAGAGGAAGAGAGGCAGAAACATCAATGATGAGAAGAATCATTGATCTGCTGCCTCCTACGCGTCTCCTACTGGGAATTGAGCCCACAACCCATGTATGTGCCCCATTGGGATTGAATGGTGAGTTCCCTATTCATAGGCCCACGCTCAACTACTGAGCCATGCTGGCCGGCCCAGCTGTCGTGGTTTTTTAAACAACACGTCATTGAGAAAGTCTTCAAGTCCACATCCTACAAGGATTCATCAGTTTTGACTTTGAGAATTGTCAGGTTCTTAACATTTGCATTGACCTGTTTTATGTTGAAACTATCCAAAGACTTTAGTAAAGTTACATAAAAGAAATAGAATGGCTATTTGTAAGACACTGTGCAAGGAACTTGGTGATAGAGCGATAAGTGACAAAGATATTTAGCTTATTATCTTGTATTGTTATGGGAAGCTCAATACTGTAAACATGGAATGCTCTCTGCATGAGTTGCCTTTGTATCTGGTAAAGAGTGCAGAGTTTAAGAAAGGAAAATCTAAAGGAAATTGCGGAAAAAAATTGATGAACATCAGATATGAGATTAAATATAATTAAAATTGAGAGAAAATTTATTCTCTGTTTTGAAAAACCCTCACTTTTTCATATATAGAGAATTATGTATAATATATTGTATTTTCAATATATTTTATGCATATTTTAATGCAGTTGATGTAGTAAAACTGAAAGCTGGCAAGGTAATCAGGGACTAGATCATAAATGTCATTTCAACTCAGTAAGTTTGGGTTCTTTGCACAGATACCAAGTAGCCACTTTAATATTTCAAGAAGGCATTCTCATATGTCAGGCTTAGAAAAAAATAATGTTTAGTAAAAGTAAAAGCTATTTTACAACACTTCCACTTGTGCTCACAAGAGAATGTCAGCATCTGGAATTTCTTTCCTGGCTTAACTTCTTACAAAACTTGACAGAATATATTAAAAAACAGTTTGATGATATCAGGCAATAACAAGCACAGAGTAGTAACCACTAAGAGAAGGAACACATAGGAGCTAAGCTCTCCCATTGTCCAGACTTTCTTCATGAAGGCAGTTTCCATTATGTGATATAGAGAAGAACATGAAATGCTCACTGAGCTGAGGAGATAAATATCTGAGTTCAAGGAGGCTGAAGGGACTAGGATATTTACAGACCAAATCCATAGAAGAAGGGACTATGCAGAGAAAGCATTTCAGTAATTTGTATAGGGTTACCTCTGAGTCGTATATGCCAATCTACAAGTACATAGGCCAAAGATTCATGAGGCTGGCAAAAATTTATAAGGGGAAAAAATAAAAGATCTATAAGGCAATTTCCAGTATTCAAGGAGAGCTGGGAATTGTCAAAATCTTTTTAGCCAGAAAATAGAGAATTGGTTGCTTATATGTCACTTTTTTTGTAGAGTATAGAATGGATGTCAGATAAAAATGGTTTTACAGTCTTTAAAAATAACAAAATTATCATTCAGCAATGAAAAACTTAATATATTCTGTATCAAAAACAACAAATGAGGAAGCAGAACAATATGACTCATAAAGAATAGAAAAATCTATGGATAGAATCAAACCCAGATATACGAGAGGTGATAGTATAGGCAGATAAAAGTGTGCTAGTAAGTATAATTTTTTTATTATATAAAGAACTCTTTAAAATATAATCAGTTGACTTAAGCAAAATATTTGCAAGACTCTGTATTTCAAATTAGTAAATAGCAAAATATTTCAAAATAGCTCAAATGATGAGGGGATAATGGAAGTATAGTATTGCTTCAATACACAAGAAAAAAAGAGGCAAATGAGAAACCACAAATATGAAATTCAGTTGCAAATTTTAACACTGCTCTCAAAGTAATTGATAAGAGAAGTGAACTTCAGAAAAATCAGTGAAACTATAGAATATTTCATTAATATTATCAAACATGGTTGTCAAATTTATAATTGTAAAGTACTATACCCAACAACAGCAGAATAAACACTATTCAGGTACATGAAATATTTTGAGCCATAAACTAAGTTTTAACAAACAGCAAAGATTGAATTTATGTGGAATATATTATCTTACTACAGTTAAATTTAATAAGATGCTATTAACAAAATAATATTATAAAAACTTTCAAGTATTTAAAAAGTAAACCATATAAAATCATTCATGAGAAAAAGGAAAACATATGATGAATTTTTAAAATTTTTATGGAATTAAAAGGCAACAAAATATGTCAAAACTGTGGAAGAATGATAAATCTCTACTTAGATTTAAATGCTTACATATGAAAAATAGCTAGAATTTTAAATATTATAGGTAAGAAAAATTAAGCATGATTTAAGTAGGAAGAATAAATAACAAAGAAAATGAAAAAAATAAAATATTAAAAACATTTATATGTGTGCTACCATGACTTACCCATCTACTTTGTTCTTTCCAGAAACTATTGTAGACATCCCCTCTTTTTATGAGTATATCTTTCTATGAACGCATACAAATAAATGCCTGTGAGCAGTGAGCTAACAGTAAATATAGCCATCTAAATTCTGAGCCTAAAATTGGTTTGAATTCATTAAAGTTATCTACAACTGATAGTGGAAGTATTACCAATAATAACAAAACAACATCCCTATATGTTACTCTGTGTTTTCCTAGGTGTTTGTCTAGGGAAAAAAAATCACTTTTATTAATGAAAGTAAGTTGTATCTTTGGCAAAAATATAAATAACTATAGATGTTAAAACATAACAATATTGTATATTATTTATGTAAAGTAAATAATAAAAATAAAACAATGTCATTCTTTGCAAAAATTTAGTTGACATAGATAAATTGTATGGATGAATGATCTCATAATTTTTGTTGGGGCTTAAGTAGTTATGTTTATTTGAAGAATATTTATAAATGAATTTTTGTAGTGACTTTCAAAATCATTATATAAAATAATTAGCCTCTGGATTCACATTCTGCTATACAGATTTCTATATCATTTTTTAGTAGCTATGATTATTAACTTAGAAAACTAAATGTAGGACTGTTTAAATTGCAACACAAAAAACTTCATTTAAAAGCAATATTCAGTTTATCTAGTTATCCTAGACAGATTTAAACTAAATAAATGAAAGTAATAGATCCTTTAAAAATATTTTATTTTATTTTTGAAAGCATTAGATATGACTCATTTTTCCGCATTAACCTCTTCCCTCCCACTCCCATCCCCTGGCACAAGCTCTCATCCCTCTGTCCATCTCCATTGGTTATACTTATATGCATGCATACAAGTCCTTTGATTGTTCTCTTACCCCCTCCACCCATCCTCCCCATTTTCCCTCTGTGGTTTGATGGTCTGTTCAATACTTCTATGTCTATTTTTGTTCATCAGTTTATGTCCACAAATGAGTGAGATCATGTATTACTTATGTTTCCTGAACTGGCTTATTTCGCTTAGCATAATGCTTTCCAGGTCCATCCATGCTGTTGCAAATGATAAGAGTTTTTTTCTTCTTTATACCAATGTAGTATTCTATTATGTATATGTACCACAGTTTTTTAATCCACTCACATGCTGATGCACATTTAGGCTGTTTCTAAATCTTAGATATGTAAATTGTGCCACTATGAAAATAGGGGTGCATATATTCTTCCTGATTGATCTATCTGATTCTTGGGATATATTCCTAGAGGTGGGATTACTGGGTCAAATGGGAGTCCCATTTTTAATTTTTTGAGGAAACTCCATACTGTTTTCCACAGTTGCTGCATGAGTCTGCATTCCCACCAGCAGTGTACGAGGGTTTAATGGATCCTTTTTTAATACATCAGAAATTGAAAAAAATAACAAAAGTGATCACATTCAAAAAGCAATTACTGTATTCTTTTTAAAAAAATATATTTATTGATTTTATACAGAGAGGAAGGGAGGGGATAGAGAGTTAGAAACATTGATGAGAGAAACATTGATTAGCTGCCTCTTGCATGCCCCCTACTGGGGATGTGCCTGAAACCAAGGTACATGCCCTTGACAGGAATCAAACCTGGGACCTTTCAGTCCGCAGACCAACTCTCTATCCACTGAACAAAACCTGTTTTGGCAATTACTGTATTCTTATAAACAAACCTATCATGCCAGGCCAAATAAGTTGTATTAAGTCTTAATTTTTAAGAAGAAGGAATTTATCCATATGGGTTCAGGAATAAATTTGTAACTTATAATTGCATTAAAATAGTTACTGGTGAGAAAAGTGCCATGAATACTTAAAATGCAAATTTAAATATAGCAAAGAGAATTTTAGTGAAGGAGTGGAACAAATTAAGGGAAAGCTCCCTGATATTAGATTCAACATGTCAAATGCAAAGTAAAACTGTTTATGTCAGGAAATAATGTAGCCAACAATTTTTCTTGATTCATATATAAAAAGTGGAAATTATAACAAATATACCTAAACCAAATTTTTATGCAAGAAATCATGTTCAAAGGAATGTTTTAGCTCTGATTACAGTTAGTCTGTTTTCCAACCCCACTGATACCAGATTCAAGTAATTTATCATAGTTATAACCAATTTAGAACAGACACCTTATTTCTCATATTCATCATTGATTTCTTGAACAAGACCTTGCACATGGTAATCTGCATAAGTCTTTGTTGAATCAAAAATGTTCTGAACACACACCACAGTAAAAATATTGAAATATTATTATGTAATGCCAAAGTTTACAATATGTCATTTTAAGTGATTTGTGAAAAATAATGACACAAACTAAAAACCATACCAAATGTATGTTTCAATGGTTAGTATTCAGCTACACAAATCACTTTCATTATTTCAGATAACAATAAAGTTATTTAGGTCACTTCTATGGTTATATCAATTTTGTTAAATAAAGGTAATCACTCAAGCATTATTCGATCCCTGAATGACTTCTACTAATGGACAAAGAAAACATACATAGTAAAGTTACCACAGGGCAAAAAATGACAAAAGTCTGTGAGATGTTGTTACAGTGGGAAAAACTGGATATAAACTAATTTTATAATTTTAAAAAGAAAATATATAATTTTATAGTTAAAAAAATCATTCTTTAGTAGTAAAGCTGGCACCTCTCAAAATAAAATAAATTATACAGCTTGGCCCACAAATACTAAACTATACATGAGTGGGTGAATACTGTTTAAGCAATCTATATAGAGTGATACCTAGAGATACAAGTGCCCTAACATAAAAGATTTTTGAGATACAAGCCTTTGAGCAAGCAATTTTTGCTTTGAAATACAAGCAACATTTGAGATAGGAGTCATCGCGCAGATCGGCCGGCTGCACACGACCCACCAGTTTACTGCGACTCGAGCATCTCATAGTTTCCCACACCTCAAGGTTACAGAACGAATTAAACTTGTATCTTGAGGTACCACTGTATATAAAAGCCTAAGCGACTGTACAACTGAATGGCCAGTCGACCAGTTGCTATAACGTACACTGACCACCAAGAGTAGATGCTCCATGAGGATCTGCCCTCTGGAGGTCAATGTGCTTTCACAGCCAACCTCCTATGGCTGGCCACCTTCCTGTGATCCCTACCCTTGGCCAGCTGGCCCTCGTCAACTCCAATTAGGACCGGGCAAGGCAGCCCCAGTTGGCCCCAATTGCTGGTTAAACCGAGGGATTTCACTCATGTATGAATTTGTGCACTGGGCCTCTGGTAACAAAGGACCAAGAAAACAAGATTTCTTCAATGGTGTCTTTTTTGTGTGTGTGTGGTGTTTTGTTTGATTATTATTTCCCCTTCCACTAAAAATGCCAAAACAAAAATCCTAGAGAAAATATCAACAAAACTGGTAATAAAATGTGTTCTATGAATTGTAAGATAGAAATAGAATGGGTCAAATCATGATAAGCATCAAACCTGCTTCAAAATGCAAATATGCCAAAGAAAGAGATGAGGAGAGCTTAAAGAAAGAGAAGGGCTTCTGATGTCCATGAGAGCTACTGCATGCAGAAAGACAATTGGTCCAAAGGAGAGGTCCCTAATACAAACAAGAGGCCTTTTAAGAGATAAAAATCATTCTTTTATGAAATCAAAAAGCTAAATATCATAGAGTTTGAATTACAAACAAATATATTTCTAGAGTATCAGGTTAAATTTATCATATAAAATAAGAATAACAATTTAAGAAATGCATGGCAATAATAGTACAGCACTCTTATTTTTCAAATTGTTTTGGTTACAGTTAGATGGCTATCAGAGTATCTTTTAATTTTAAATAGGTTCTCGTGTATTATAATATCTAATTATTTCCAAATGCCAAAACCTGACCTTTCTTATATTCTGATTTATTATTCATTCAATAACAATATTAATATATTTTCAGATTGTATGCTTATATGGGATAAATATTAAGCATCCAACGTGACCATCTGGACCCAGTGCTACCTGAAACCACAAGCCCTGGCTTTTATTACTTTTCATTTTCTTTGGTTTAAGCTGGTTTGAGTTCGGTTTCTATCACATGAGAGCCCAGACTGGTACACACAGATGGATATTCAGTGGCTCTGTTATGGCTTCTGTTCCCCGACATGTTGCTTCTTCTACTTGAAGAGCAACACCTTTCCTCCCTTTTGTCAGTTTCTCCATCTTGCTAATGTGTAACTCAAATACTTTCTCCTCTGAAATACCTATGTCAATAAATTTCATGGTAATAAGTATTTTGAGAGCTTTTATATATGATTATAAATCTTAATTTCCTTGCCTCTCTTTATCACTTTAACAATAGTGTCTATAGTAACCAATAATAGAGTGGAAATTTAATGTGTAATTTCTATACTGAAAAATATGACTCAGACAGAGTATTAATATACTATAATACTATATTTTGGTAGAATCTTTTAAGAGAAGAGAGATTCTTCATGAAGTTTACTTACAAAAAAAGATATCTAGCCTCCTAAAGTGTAAATGCATACAAACTTAAGCACTTTTTATTGGCATCTTAACTCTTGCTTTTCTTTCCTGCTTTCTATGCCCTAAATACCAAGCACTTAGTTGGTAATTAGTACTTTTACAAGAAAATTGCTTCTTTGCTTCAGGTCAGTGATCAGCAATAATTAAAGTAGCTAAAACACTAAGAAATTAGGCTAGTAAATAGAAAGGCATGGTAACTCTATCCAATTTTTAAGTTATTAATTAAAATATGCGAAGACATGTGCAAAAGAAAATAAACCCTTCAATCAGTGCAGATAACATAATTCCATTTTTTGTGGTTTATAATACTCATAGCTTAATTTAATCTTTATTTATTATTTTTGATGTTTTACAACAAGATCCAGTTAAATAAATGATAGTGGGATGAATTTTGCTTAGGCTGGCTTCACCAATGAAGATATCAAATATCGAACAATTAAAAATGAATCACATTTACCAGGTAATCTAAACAGTGATTGAACATTCCATGCAGAGACAAGAGTAGCTAGAATTAAAGATGTTTAGACTGTGAGGTAGAAGATCAACTTGAGAATCATTAAGTTGTATATTTGGGGAAATTTATTCTGGAGAAAAATTATTTGAAGAAAATATATAGGTTTAAAGATATTTTATTCATACCTTTTCATTTATTCATTCTTTCAAAAATATTTAGTTTTGGAAGGCATTATATGAGTCCTTGATATACAACAGTGAGAAAAAACAGAATCAGGCTCAATCCTATGAGAGTCAAGTATTGATTAATAATTACACAAATATATATGCCACAAAGGAGATAATTTGAAACTATGTTTTATATAACATGGATTTTATAACATAGATTGCCTTGATCATTACATTTTATAGCCATGGATTAAAACTTTGAGATATAGAAGGCTAACCAAATTATGTGGCAGTTTAATAAATTGTGATTAAATAATTTTATACCAACCAACTGTAGTACTCTGTTCAAAAAACCAACTGTAGTACTCTGTTCAATATTTGAGAGTACTGTAATAAATTCTCACTGAAAAATAATCTTTCAAATCAAATATTTTAAAAGAATAAAAATCGGAAAAGATATTAAATCAGTCTTTCAAGTCACTTGTTTTGTTAGTTTTCTAATTTAAGTTGAGAACATATCTACAGAGAAATATAGTCAATTCTATTTCCTTTGTTATATTTTTTTACTTAGAAATAATCTAAAATAAGAAATGTTCAATACTAATTGATATGCACAATAAATTTGCAAGTTGATACCTTTATATAGATCCTTAAGCTTGTGTATAAGGTTAGCCTTTTGAATAGGAGATCTGATATCTGAAGATCAATAATGGCCCATGATTCTGTGTTTATATGTTTACTTGCAAATAGCTGTACTACTGTGACCCAGCTCTTCAGAAAAAAAACTAATTAAAGTTCAAAAGCCCTAATATAGCATGTGCCAATTTCTGTGTATCAATAGTCCCATAATGGCCAATTTTAATCTATCAAATGCTGTCATTAAAACTTGGAGTTGGGAAAAATGTGGACAATTAGCACTTACAAGCCAGGATTAGTTGGGCCCAGAACAATGCTTTCACCTTTTATGATACATTTTAACCTAGTAAATCAATTTATTTCTAAATCTAATGCAAAATATTATACTTGGAAAAAATGTTTTAAATGATGTAGAAAAGGAATGTACAGTTTAGAACTCTATCCAAGCTTTTTCTTTTTTTTTTTTTACAAGACCCACCTCATTTGCAAGAGACAAACTGTTTTCATAAAAAAGTGAGTTTGTGATTATTTTTCTCTGCAAACCCCACCCCCCCAAAAAAAAACAAAACAAATAATACTGAAAAATAGCACTCACATGAAAAGGTTACAGAGTTTTGGCAAGCCACACCGTTCTTTTTGGCTTTCTTCCCATGGAGGATATTAAGCTACAAGTTAATTTTTCTTGGCATCAGTTCTGTTGATTCCAGCTTTGGCAATACTGTCTGGTAATGTTATGAAAATGTCACTACTCCATGTAACTTATGCCTTCTTGGATGGAAATTATTTCTAGTGATAATGACACAAACAATCAGGAGAATTAAATAGAATAAAAAGAAAGGGTTCAAAAGAATTCAAAATCTCTATCACTTTCCTTCAGAAGCTAGTAACAAATAAGAGAGTAAGGATAATTTGAAATCCACATTTATAAACCCAAGGAATGGCATATCAAGCAGAATCTGCAGGCAAAGGAAAATACAATAACATAAATGGGAAGTAAAAATACTGCTTGAGAGATGAAAAAGATGAGTTGTGAATAGTTCTTATTCATTAAATGATACTATATTTAAGTTTAAAAAAATAACATGGTAAAGGGGAGATGCTGGGAAGAAATTAACAAAGAAATTATATGCACATATATGAATAACCCATGAACACAGGCAATAGTGTAGTGAAGGCCTGGGAGGTGGGTAGAGGGTCGTAGCAGGATAAAAGGGGATTAAAGTGGGGAAAGGGAACATCTATAATACTTTCAAAAATAAAGAAAAATTTTAAAAATATATCATGGTCATGGAAAAATTCCTTTACTCAGAGATTAAAGTGGGAAGGGCGTCAGGACATTATGGGAAGGAAATATTTCTCAAAAACAGAAAAAAAGCAGTAGATTATATTGAAATTTTTCCAAAAGAAAACAGACATAGAAGTTTTTCAGGTTGCTGAAGGGTAAATCAAATGAAGAAAAGACAGTGCCCGTAATCTTCTAGTTGCCGAAACCTTAGGTATTTTCTCCCTTGCTAAGTGATCTTTCTCACACTGGTTTTTATCTTTGAGCTATAAACTTCCTGTCATTGCTTTTTATCTGAAACTGATTGATGGTCTGACTAGCTTCGGAAATCTTAATCTATTTTATCTCCCTCTTCCTCCCTTCCCCTTAACCCCCACCCCCTGCTATCTAAACTAGGAATCTGTTCTTGAAACTTGTTTCTAAACTTAACTTCTTACTGTTGATCATTTTGGTTGCCTGATGTTTGACTTAGAATTTGCTCCTTATGTAGGGTTCATCCAGGAAAAAAACAACAACAACAAAAAAAATAGTTCAGTAGGAAGTCAGCAAAGCTTCTCCACTATATCTGATCAGAATCAAAAGGAGACACAAGTGGATCTGAAACAGATCACAGCCAAACAGATGCATACTCATTTAGAGGTATGTCATTATATTATGAGAGAGCTCTTTGGCATGTTAAATGTTCTTTCATTTATCTTTGATTTTGCAAATCAAAGTACATTAAAAAAAATATTTTTGTATTGCTTTCAGAAAGGAAGGAGAGGGAGAGACAGAAACATTGTCAATGATAACAGAGAATCATAGATTGACTGCCTTCTGCATGCCTTCCATTTGGGATCAAGCCAGAAACCCAAGCATGTGCCTTGACCCTAAAATCAAATCCATGAGCTCCTGGTTCATAGGTCAACACTCAACCACTGAGCCACATCAGGAGGGCTCAAAGTACATGTTTTTGCAACACAAAAATTAAGCCATTTAAATTTTTTTCTTTCTTTCATAATGCAGGGTTCTTTCATAATATCAGGGTTCCCATTAACTTTAGATTTTTAAGACATATTGCACAGGACATATTCTATATAATAAAAGCCTAATATGCTAACTGTCCCATTGTCTGTTCAACCAATCAAAGCATAATATGCTAATGATATGCTAAGGCCCCTCAACTGCTTGCTATGATGTGCACTGACCATTAGGGGACAAATGCTCCAATTGGTAGGTTAGCTTACTACTGGGGTCTGACTGATCAGACTGGGCAAGACAGACCAGATTATCCCTGAAACCCTCCCGTGGTCCTTCTCCTGCTGGCCAACCACCCACATCCCTTCTCAGCCCCAATAGTGCACCAGTGGGGTCTCTCATCCTGGCCTGCTTCCTTTTGCAATATAGGATCCCTCGAGGGATGTCAGAGAGCAGGTTTCGACCCAATCAATCCCACAGGCCAGGCCGAGGGACCCCACTGTGCATTAATTCATGTACTGGGCCTCTAGTTTAGTATAATTAAAAAGCAACTTACACAAATTGTCTACATCGGTCAAGATCTATGAAGTGTTTTAGATTTTACTCTATTTGCGAGTCAACAAATTAGTATACCACACTTTCATGGATGCTGGTAGAAGACATGAGTCTCCTGGGTCAGAGAAAGAGACAATTTGTTTTTCGTAGCAATGACCTTACTCATTGCATTATTACTTTTCATTAGTCCTCCGACCATCAAATTCTATAGGGACCACGCAAAGAGGGCCAGAGGATACTTGCACACACAGCAAATTTCACCACAGGAGAGAAACTCTGAGATTAGTAAGCCCATACTTTTATAATGGTAGTAATCTCGCCTGCTCTGTGTTCTGGAGGGATACAGTATCTCTAGACCAAGTCTATTCACTGTACAAATCTCCTTGGGAAAAAAAAAATAGTCTGGAACAAAGTTAAATCAGTGCCTCTGCTCCAACATAGGTAGAAACATGAAAATCCTATAGAGAATTGTATGCCATCTCAAAAGTGGGAAAGAGATACACTGAGAGTCAATTTCAGTGATACAAAGGGAAAGTTGCTTTGATGTTAACTTTACCTCTGTAAACGTGTAATTATGTACTTAATGGTCTTCAATAAATTAATATATATTAATTATATATATATATATATATGTATATATATATATATATTGACAATGCTAGAAGATGTATACACAGAGAGAGAATGAGCAATTACGTCTGTGGGAAGAATTACATCATCTTTTCAAAAAATACAGTTAACATATTTTGTATTACATTTTCTACTGAAGAGTTGATATGTTGACTAGCACCTGAACAGCTAAAGTGAGACTTAGATAGGCAGGAGAGAGACTTCATTATTATAGATTTTGTTTTTGAAGGAGTCTGCATCACAATGTCAAACCTCAGGAAAGAGTGCTAGGTTGCGACTGCTTTAAGGAAATAGGCCTACAAGGGAGAAGTAAACCTCTCTTTAAAGATAATGGATGACAGTCCAGAGAATGTAAGAGAAAACCCAAGCAGCATCTCGCTCAGGATGTATTGAGAATCTTAGATTGGTAAGCTGCTTTTTTATGTGCTTAGAATGCTAAAAATATATTTTTTGAAATGTTCTATTACATTTCACTCACCTGAAGAAGGGTGAAGACAAGGAATTTTAACCCTGTTGAAGCCAGATCAACAAAAGGCGCATGTCAGGGTAGTGTTGACACTGATTATAATATTTACTAAGGACAAGTGAATATCAGACATTGATATTTCATAGGTCAGGACTCGGAACTTCACAACCTAATGTCAAATGCAGATATTCAAAGTTTTGTTTTATTAATAAAGGCGGAACTTTCTTAGAGGAAGTGAACAGTCATAATGTGTAAAATACAGAGGCAAAACAAAATTATTCTAAGGCCTTTCGCCTACAGTGTCTACACAACTACTAGTCAGTCAATGTTTACCTAAACTTACCTAAGTTTTCATAAACTAAAATCAATGATACTAACTTGATTTCCTAGGCCGTTCAGATCATTATGAGGTAATGTAATGATCACCCTGTTAAGGTTATTTTTGTAATGGTGGCTAATTATTTCAATTGACTGTACGAGGTGTACTTAAGGCATTTGCTCTTCCTTTAAAAATTTATCATTTCAGAGAATTGATAAAGTCTATAGATTTTTAAAATCTCACTTATAGAGTATTTCTTTTTTTTACTTAACAGTTAAGAAATAGTAGAAACACAATGACTTTATACTTCTTTTCCAGGTTATTACCTCTTTTGTTATATGGCACTAAGAAAAGTTTACCTGGGTTGTTTAATTTCTACCCACATGGCTTGTATTTCTAAACCTTGGCAGAGTTCCATGCCCTACCTTATTCCCACTAAATTGAAATCTCCAAGAAAAGGCCTCGGGAACCTGAATTTTTAACAAGTACACTAGCTGGTTTTGATCATTAGAACAAGTTTGGAAACTGGCTCAGAGCAACTAAGTTTGTGGCTCTCTCTGCATACACGAAATAAAAAGGATTGGGTCTCAAATCCATGTAATTTAAATACCAACGTCCATTTACTAAGCTTTGCCCCTCTGGTAGAAGCGTTGTTAAATATTTTAAATGTCTTATCATGGATCCTGTTCGCACCATGCAATGAGGCAGGGCAGTGTGATCACAGCCATCTAATTGATTGTGAAATGAGCTCAGTGGAGGAAAGTAATTTGTCCAAGGTGAAAGTGGAGGAATGGATGTTTGAAACCAGTCCTGCTACAACCGGAATCTGGGCTCTTAAATTCCTGTCTTCATCACTCACTTAATTCTTTAAAATTTAAAATATAAATATCAGCCACCTTTGCTTCTTAGTCCACGTTCATCCAGACATGATCATTCCAAGCATCAGCTCCTTAATATGGCTTCTATCCCTGCCAACTCCAATCTTAAATGTTTGGTGCACGAAGCAATGCCAGAGAATGCCTCATCCTCAACATCATGCTGTTGTTATGTCCGTCCATAGTATAAGAGGTTCACAGGCTAGTAGCATTTTCAACTTTCCCCTTATTTATGGGTGGAGAGAAAAGAGACCCCATTCTGGCAGTATGGGGTTTCTTAATGGAAAATCCCAAATTTTATTTTCCTCGCTTTACCAATAACGTTAACATAATTGCAGCATACAAATGTATGCTTTCTTTGCATACAGCTCTGCTAATATTTTCTTGTGTTTTAATGGTGCTCCAACTTCTAACTACAGGCAGATTCCAGAGGGGGGTGGCTTTAAATGACCCATTCTTATCAATGCGAGTGGCGAATGTGGCTTTGAGGGCCCTTGGTACACAGCAGAGAGCAACTAAATATGGCAAAAATAAGCAAATGCTGCACAGCTGCTCATAGCTGACTTCTTGGTTTCCCACTTATTAAATGGTCTTTTCGCAGACCTATACATCGTTTCTCATGCAGACTCTCTATCGAGGGCGCTTCAGTAGAGGCTGCCTATTCGGAGTTAATGAGAAAAGTCCTAATTAAGCCAGCCATATGTTCAACTGCATTTATAAATGGAAAAATAGCCCCTTTTTGCGGCTGCTCCCCACCATGGTTGCCGCCTCCCGCGGCTGTGGATGTCACTGAAGCAGTTACTGCTTCAGCAGCCTCCTCTGTAGTCCAGCATGTTCCTTCCAGGCCCGCGCTCCGTTTCAGGAGATATTCTTGGCACACACAGCCGAGTGCCTGCGACGCTTACTTATGAAAATATCTTCCTGGAGATCTATGTCTGTATTGAATGCAACTATGTCTTCAATGTTGCCCTAGGGATATAGATCTAGCAGTGCTGCCAGAACATATTCAAGCGTTTAATCTATTCCGGGGCGCACGGGGAGCCCAGGAGTCGGGCCTGGCCTGCATAGCCCTGTCCCTGTAGCCGTGGCATTGAGATTCCTTCGGGGCCCTCCCTGCCCGTGCAGGTGCAGCACATTTGTTTGAACTGATATCGACACTGGAAGTCAGGTAAATACTCGCGGTGTAAAAGCTGCGCTACTGAGAGCCTAAAACTGCTCGGAGGAACATGTTTTTTCTTATTCAGCTACCAGTGCCTAAACATTTGCAAGCTGTTAAAGAAAAACTGCAATTTCAGGTGGTATCAGACCAATATTCAATAGTATTATATTACTTGTTGATTGCTATGATAATCATACATAGTGTACTTATTATGACCTCTATATTTCCCTGGGAATAAAAAGAAGAATTAACCGAAACCGGTTTGGCTCAGTGGATAGAGTGTTGGCCTGCGGACTGAAAGGTCCGAGGTTTGATTCCCGTCAAGGGCATGTATCTGGTTGCGGGCACATCACCAGGAGGGGGTGTGCAGGAGGTGGCTTATCGATGTCTCTCTCTCATTGATGTTTCCGACTCTCTATCTCCCTCCCTTTCTCTCTGTGAAAAATCAATAAAATATGTTTTTTTTAAAAAAAGAATAATTAGCATCTATTTGTAAGAATAAAAAAGCCATAGTCATTAGTAGATTTTGTGCATTTAATAGATGGGTTCTAAGATAATGAACCTATATAACTATATTAAACATGTATACATTCAAATATATATATGTATATATATATATATTTGAATGTATACATGTTTAATATAGTATATATATATATATATACATATATATATATACATGTATATGCATATACACATGCGTGTGTATATGTATCTGTGTGTGTGTGTGTGTGTGTGTGTGTATACTATATAATAAAAGGCTAATATGCAAATTGATCAAACTGCAGAATGATCAGTCACTATGATGCATACTGACCACCAGGGGGCAGACACTCAATGCAGAAGCTGCCCCTTGGTGGTCAGTGTGCTCCTACAATGGGAGTGCTGCTCAGCTAGGACCCAGGCTGGCGAGCGTAGCTGGTGGTGGCAGGAGCCTCTCCCCCCCACCACTCTGCCACAGCACTGAAGAGCAGCGAGCTGAGCTGTAAGGAGCAGCAAGCAGGCAAGTGGTAAGGATCAAGGGGTCCTGAACTGTGAGAGGTGCAGGCCAGGCTGAGGGAACCCCCTCCTGCTGAGTGCACAAATTACAAATTTCATGTACCGGATGGATATATATAGAGGCCCAATGCATGAAATTCGTGCAAGGGGCTCAGCCCTCACAGCCCCCACTTCCTCCAGAAGGTCATCCAGACAGTAGTCTGGAAGGTATCCCAGAGGGTCATTCTGCTGTTTGGTCTAATTTTCATATTAGCTCTTTATTATATAGGATTACTTGTTTATTCATATATATATATATCCTTCCTTTGATTGAAATGTATAAATATGTAAATACATTTATAAATGTATAAATGTATAAATATAGATGTAACCTGCCATTCTCTGGAGCATTATTTCATTGAGGTTCTGCAATTGTTGACAGATTGGTTCAAATAAACTCACAAAAATTCTTTATAGGTTTGAATGTGTTTTTATTTTTCTACATTAACTGTAGCAACCATGATGGCTGGTCCACACATGACACTGGATCTGGTCAGGGAGATGTCTGTGGGGATTCGTACAAATAGTACAGGCCTACAAGAGTGCTCCAGGCATTTCTAGCCAATAATGTCACTATCAGTAGGCTGAATCAACACAGAACAAAATGTACATGGCATTCCTATTAAGTATATTTTTCTCTAATGTGACTTTATTGGAAATGTTACATTTTTCTTGATATTTTAGAAACTTTATAATATTTGAAAGGTTTGATAATTATATAAATATTAAATAATATATATGTAATTTCCTTACTAGAGAAAATAGAATATATAAAAGTATCTAATTAGTTTAAAACTGATATAAATCTAAATTTTTGTTCTCTTTGAAAGAGTAGGACCTATAAATGCCATAGGTTTAGAAATGCATTATTTGACCTAATAATGTCACAGTTTGCAACATAACCATACTTTTCCCTGCCAATATATTAAGTGTAATTACTCTGAAATTCAAAGGTGTGCAGAAACTTTAATGAGCATAACCTAATCAAGTTTTGAAATGCTTTGCTAGAGTTGACCTTTAAATATGTATTCTAATCAATAATGAAGTTTTTCTCTTGCACCTTGTAATAGTACTGTGAATGGTATTTTAAGGTAATAAGAAAAAGTGCACATAAATAAATAAGCTTTCAAATATTAAAATATATTTTTAGATTATATTGTTAATGTAAGACTAATATTAAATGTAAATTATATTTATGATAAATAATACATTTTAGTTGTTTTGTAAAATTGACTTTAATTTAATATGCATTTTAAATGTATAGTTCTTTGTAAGCAAATAGTGATTTCACATTTCTGGTAGGAAATTCCAATTTAAAATGATTACTTTCAAAATGATAATTTTACTTTTGACATTTAACTAATTATAAGAAACATGATTGAAAATATAGGACAAAATGAAGAGAAAACTAATTTAAAAATTGTTAGTTTCAATAATATCAACATTTAATCTTATCTAATAAAAGAGTAATATACAAATTGACTATCACTCCAACACACAAGATGTCTGCCCCAATGTGGACACAAGATTGCCATCACAAGATGGACACCTGGGGAGGGCAGTTGGGAAGGACCAGTCCTGCAAGGGAGGGCAGTTGGGGGTGACCAGGCCACCTGAGGAGGGAAGTTGGAGGTGACCGGACTTGCAGTTGGGGACGACCCAGGACTGCAGGGGTGGGTAGTTAAGGGTGACCAGGCCTACAGGAGAGGGTAGTTAGGAGCAAACAGTCTGGCAGGGAAGTGGTTAGGGGTGATCAAGCTGGCAGGAAGAAGTGGTTAGGGCCAATCAGGAAGGCAGGCAGGTGATCAATTGGGAGCCAGTAGTCCTGGATTGTGAGATGGATGTCTGACTGCCCATTTAAGCCCGGTCCTACTGGTATCAGGCTTAAATGGGCAATCAAAAATCCCTGAAGTGTCCCAGATTTGAGATGGTGCAGGCTGGGCTGAGGTACACACTACTGTGCATGAATTTTGTGCACGGGGCCTCTAGTGTGTATATAATTTTACATGTACAGTAGTACCTCCAGATACGAGTGCCCTAACATACGAGATTTTTGAGATATGAGCCATCGAGCGAGTGCTTTTTGCTTTGAAGTACGAGCAACATTTGAGGTACAAGGAATTGTGGGGATATGCCGGCTGCACACGACCCACCATTTTACCGTGACTCGAGCATCTCATAGTTTCCCACACCTCAAGGTTACAGAAGGAATTAAACTCATATCTCGAGGTACCACTGTAGTAATAAAATATAATTAACTGTAATTTTGTTCTCTTGAGATAATCAACTTCATTATGTGGTATAAATATTTTAAATATATTCTGTTTATATTGGACGATTTGTTGCAAAAAATACGATTGTTTCTTGAACAGTATTTTTTTTATTCTTATACCATGTAGGTGGGTCTCCATAGTCACAACAGCAATCCTGCCTCATTTGTAGTCTTTCTACAGTTAAGATTCAATTCTTCTACGCAATGCTGATGTTTATAAATGTTCTTAAGAAATACTTAGAAATTTTAACAATTCAGAATTTTTTCTGAATTTATATCTGTTTCTGCTATGATTTCCTTAGAGATTCTTCATGTAGCTGTAAAATATGTTTCAGATTTAGAATTGTTTCTTTTGAAGAATTACAAAACTAACTTCCTGACCATTTGTTAGGCACATGAATAAAAATTATTCCCTCAAATAAATATTAAGGCAGAAAGAGAGTTTATAGAGAAGTAAATGACATAAGATCCAGAGCACAATGAAATCAGGAGATTATAATGTGTAGCAGTCCCCTGGCTGAGAACAAGTAGAGTAAGCAGAGTTCATAACATCTATTGGATAAGAATGTACAATATACAGTGTTGAGCTGATTTTGGTATGAGAACACTATGAAGATGATGAAAATAATATCATAATATATACACACATGTAAATATATACATCTACAGCAGGTTTATAATTGTAATAAAAATAAATAATATAGTACTTAATAAATAATGATAGACTAAACTTTTATGTACTCACAACTATAAATCTACTTTTGTATACATGTATGTATATTTGTATAATTTTTAACTTTTTGAACTTCATTATTTGTTTTTTGTTTGTTTGATTTTTCAATATTTATTGATTAAGGTATTACATATTTGCCCTAATCCCTTCATTTTTAATTTTAGTCTGCATAGATTCCTTAAAGACCTAGAACTCTTTATTCATTGTCATATAATTATTACTTAGCCTTTTATATCCTAAGCACTCTTACATTACTGTGTATTGAGTAAAATAAATCAAATAATGGATTGGTGAGGACTATTAAGAGATAAGACAATTAGAATAATTAGAAAAGTTATCAGAAAAGTTTAGTTGTCTGGTCCTTGGGAAATATGTACTTTTATTGGCATTGAGGATGAAAACAAGAAGTATAATCAGCAAACATTTCAGAATTAGCATATGTAGGTGGCTAACTGGGAACTTCCCATACATTCCTAATATTTTGTCTTCTGGTATGGATGAAATTAAGATAGTTTTACCTCTTTACTGTTTATATTTTTGGCTAATATTCTTAATCAGTATGCAATACTATCTAGAACAATTGTGAGGCCATTGGTTTGAGATGATGGCTACAAAAGAAATATATTTCTGGTGGAATAAGGCACGTTGCCTTGATAAGAATATATTGATTTTCAATCACCTGCAACATATGTGATTAAATATTTTTTTCTCAGGTATTGAAAATAAATAAAGGACACCTTTACATTTAGGATTAAGCTTTAGAGTAGTGGTTCTCAACCTTTCTAATGCTGCAACCCTTTAATACAGTTCCTCATGTTGTGGTGACCCCCAACCATAAAATTATTTTCATTGCTTCTTCATAACTGTAATGTTGTTACTGTTATGAATCGTAATGTAAATATCTATGTTTTCAATGGTCGTAGGCTCATCGCGACCCACACGTTGAGAACCGCTGCTTTAGATGCATTAACTGTATTTGTAAGAATAGAAGAGAGAATGAGGAATGAGGGAAGACACAGATCAATGATTTCTTCATAAAGCTATAAACTTTTTAATAGAGTAACTGCAATATATCTAACATGGGATTGGTAGCTCAATATTCAAAGATGATGAAATTACAGGCATGATTCTCAAAAACTCCTGTGTGGTAAAGGAAACATAGAATTAAAATAGTATAAAAATATCTATGAAAATCTTAGTCCAAGTATATATATATATCATATATATTATATATATATATATATATATATATATATATATATATATATATTTTAGAGAGAGAGAGGAAGGGAGAGGGATAGACAGTTAGAAACATCGATAAGAGAGAAACATTGATCAGCTGCCTTCTGCACACCCCCTACTGGAGATGTGCCCGCAACCAACATACATGCCCTTGCCTGGAATCGAACCTAGGACCTTGCAGTCTGTAGGCCGAAGCTCTATCCACTGAGCCAAACCGGTTTTGGCCAAGTATATTTTTTGTGTAACAAAAGAATTTGCTTGACAAATCCAATAATTCTCATAACAAAGGGTTGGCAAACTTTTTCTTTAAAAAACTGGTTACTAAATATTTATAAGTTGCAGACCAATGATCTCAGTCTCAACTACTGCACTCTATCAATGTAGCATCAAAGTAGTCAGAAACAATAGGTAATGGGTGTTGCTGTGTTTCAATAAAACTTCATTTACACAATGAGATGGTTTTAGCCAGCAGGCTGTAGTATGCCAACCCCTAATGGGCGTTGATAAGTGAGCTGCACCTAAAAAAATTAGTAGGAATTTCCTTAATACATAAAGATCAGACATACTATTTTTTTTCTTTCTCCTATTCTGGTAAATTTCACAAAAGTATAGACATTTTTTACTCATTGCTCTATATTCAATGAAAAAAAAAATGCTTCACACAGAATAGATGTTCAGAAATTATTTGTTAAAGAAAAATAATTTTTTTCATAATAAATGCTCAGCAAATATTTGTTAAATGAATATGCATGTTAACTTTGAGGTTAGTGTTTTTTCCTGTCAGTCAATAGTATTTGCACTAGATTTCTTCCAGCTTATTCTTTAAATTTTTAATCAGAAATAAGCATTAAATTTTATCAAATATATTTTCTACCACTATTGAGGAGATCATTTTCTTTATCATCTAAAGTTTTAAGATAAACTATTTCTGCATTCTGCATTCTTCAGATGAATTACTTTTATGTATGTGTGTTGGTAAAAAAAAAAAAAAAAGATTCCTATAAACACTTTGCCTCTATTTCTGTTGAAAAGTGGGAGTCTATACCTCCCCCCTTGAATATGGCAGGCTTGACTGCTTTGACCACTGGAGCACAGCTGAAGTGCAAGTATGAGATTTTTAAGACAAGCCCATACAAGGTCACATAGCTTCTGCCTCGGCTGCAAGGACACTTACTTTTGGACTCTTGAGTTGCAGTGTGAGAAGTTCAACTACACTAAGATCACTTTCTGAGAGAGGCCAGGTGGAGGTGCCTCAATGGCCAGTTTCAGCAGCACCGCCGCCTACAGCATCAATGACCAGCCATGTTGGCAAGTCTTTCACGGCCAGCTCCTTTGGGACTTGAGATGACAGCAGCCCCGGGAGGCACTCAGTTGCAGCCATCTGAGAGATCTGAAAGAGAACTGTCTAGCAGAGCTCTTCCTGAGATTCTGACCCACAATGTGAAGAACAAAATACTTTAAGAAACCTAGTTCTGGTATATTTAGTTTGCTCAATACTTCATTGGGCCAACTTTTGCTTCAATACTACGGTGCTTCTTCTTGGCATGGACTCCACAAGATGTTGAAAGGTGATGCGAGGAATCTGACACCAGACCTGGCGAATAGCACTGTCCAGTTCTGTGAGACCTGATGGCTGTGGAACCAGCTGCCTGATGGATGGCTCTTTTAACTTTGTCCCACAAATGCTCAACTGGATCAAGATCTGGTGATTGTGGGGGCCACCTAAGCCAGGGAAAGTCTCCTTCATGTTCTTAAAACCACTCCTGCACAATACAAGCACCATGACATGGCATATTGTCCTGTTGGAAGAAGCCATCTCCATTGAGATATACACCATGAACATGATAGGATGAACTTGGTCAGCAATGATACTTAGGTATATTGTGCTATTTAGATGTTGTTCCACATGAATTAAAGGGCCCAATTCGTGCCAGGGAAATCATGCCCCAAAACATAACACTGCCCCACAGCTTGAAGGGGTGTATTCATGCATACGGGGTGCCTGTTTTTATGTTGTTTCTGCGAAATTCTCACTCTGCCATCTGCATGATGCAACTGGAAACGTGATTCATCAGACCACATGACCTTTTTCCAATGTTCTACAGTCCAATCCTTGTGTTTCTGTGAAAATTGGAGACATTTTATTTTGGTAACTGCAGACAGCAAAGTATACAAACAGGCCTTTGGCTTCCATAACCCATATGGTGCAGTGTAGGGCTAATTTGCCTAAAAACATCAGGTGGTCATAATAATCTGGTCACTCAGTGTAGAAATAAGAGATGTCTGAAATACTCCAACATTTTAAACATTCTTTAAAATATATTTTTATTGATTTCAGAGAGAAAGGGAGAGGGTGATAGAAACATCATTGAGGAGAGAGAATTATTGATTGGCTGTCTCCTAAAAGGCCCATACTGGGGATCAAGCCCCAAAACCTGGGCATGTGCTCAGACTGGGATTTAAACCATGGCTTCCAGAGTCCTTCGTTAATGCTCAACTACTGAGCCACTCTGAGCGGGCTAACATTTTAACTTTTTAAAGTTTTTAAATGACTTTTAGTAAAACTAAATGTCTATGGGCTTTTTAAAGAAGTAGGAAGTAGATATAATAATACTATTAACTTATATGTTAAGCAAACACTAAAAACTTTACATAGACCATTTTAAATTCATGCAAGAGCAAGAAAAAATATTATAAATCAGATATTGTTATGTTAATTTGTATAAAGATGGAAATGGGAAATAAAAATTATCTAAGTGAATACAGTCTGAATAATCTGATTTCAATGGTCATGGCCTTTAAGACTGCACATTATCCTTAAATTACCACTTCTTTAAATTATTGGTGGTTAAGTCAAGTTATTGTTGTTAACTTTTTATGCTATGTGTTGCATATATAGGTTTTTCTATAATGTCATTTATTTGGCTTTAAAATCTGTTTATAGATATAATATACCAATTTATCCCTTTTGAATAAAACATATAAATATGTTCTTTATTTTTATTTTATAGAAATTTGTATACCATTATATTAAAAACTGGACCCCTGTGTTATCATGATATAGTTACTTTGCTTTTTCATCCTCTTTAAATAGAGATTTTGTGTTTTCTCTCTCTTCAAACATCTAACTTATCTTTCACTACTCTCATTTTTTTTGAAGACCTTGGTCCTTATTTTAATACTTCTAAGAGTATACTTGGATATGTACCAAAATACTACACTTTCATTTTTCATTCTATTTCTATGATTGAACAATGCATGTTCCTGAGAAAATTTTTATGTTCATACACTAAAAATATTACTCCTCTTACCATTTTCCCATGATTCTGCTGTGACATATAAAAATAAGTCTCTTTTCTTTTTGTAAATATTTTTTATTGACTTCTAGAGAGGAAGGGAGATAGATAGAAACATCTATAAAGAGAGAGTATCATTGATTAGCTGCCTCCTGCATGCCCCTTACTGGTGGGGGAATCAAGCCCACAACCAAGCATATGCCCTCGTCTGGAATCAAACCAGAAACCCTTTAGTCCTTAGGCTGATGCTCTATCCACTGAGCCAACTGGCTAGGGCTCATCTTTACTTTTCAATTCTTCATTTCAGCATCTAATCATGATACAATTTTTTTCAAGGTTAATAACAAAGTCCTTGTTGATCACATTTTCCCTTTTCCTATCCTCTGTTTTTCTTCTTCCAAAACTCCTTGAAAGAGCCACTTTATTGCTGTCTCATATTTTTTTCTCCTTTCATTCTTTTTTAAACCTATTTCAATGAAACTTTTACCCTGCCTGCCCAATAAAAGTAAAAAATCACCTTCACAGTGTTAAATACAAAAGTCAATGAATCATACTCACCTTGAGTTACCTATTGATAGACACACAAAACATCATTCTCCCTTCATTGAGACACTTTAGTTATTGGCTTCAGGTTTTCTTCTTTCATCTCTGGCTCATAGTTGTCTTCTTTCATCTCTGGTTCTTCATTAGTATCTTTTGCTCTTTCTCTGTGTGTGTGTTATGCAGTGTATCCAAAAGTGGTTATAACAATAAGTCATTTTATTTAGATTCTAGTGACTTTCTAATGTTTCTCTATTTAACATTCTCACCAAAGCAATATATTAACCTCATTAGCTACTTTCTACTTAGAAATGAAATTTTATACTTTGTATTGTTAAGGCTTACTGTTTAAAAAATATCAATTTTTTTCTTTGGTTAATTATATATTATTTTATCTTTTTATAAAAAAGATATTTGTTACTGAACATTTAAAAGTCTGATTACCTATTATTATTCACTCCACATTGCCTACAAAGGTGGTTTGCCTATGCTCCTTTTCAATAACTATAATTTTGTGACAAGATATTCCATGTACTCTGTAGTTTAATCTGAGACTTTCAATATCAATAGCCCACAGAATATACTTCTCAGACTAAATAGTAATAGCCACATAATCATTGGAATCTTAAGACTATGAGCTTGTACTATGTGTGATCTCAATCGCCAACAATGCATAAGTATACATAATTTCATATCTATATTACAAAGTTTGTATTTATGCTAAAAGTAGAATCTAAAAGCCAAGCTAGTTACAAGAAACAACTATATTATAGCTAACAACTATGTAATTAACTCAATTCTACCTCCTTAAAATATTAACAGACACATACTTATGAAAATAGGTTTCATTTTAAATCAGTAAAACATTACTTATAGAATAAATCAAAGAAAAATGGAATATAAAATGCATCCAGTTATTTTTCCTGAATGATTTAAACTTCATATATACTGTTCTTTACCTTTGTGATCCATTTCCCAGCATTCTCATATTTTATTATCCCAGTTACATATACTATTGCTGAATCACTTGATGTCAGAGATACTTTTATATACTAGGGGAAAATTTTATTAATATTTGTTCAGTGTCCCCTTATCTATGTCTAATTAAGATATTGACAACTATTTTGTTCAAAATTTTAGTTATTGATTATAAATTGATTAATAAAGTTAATATACTTGAAAAATAAAAGTGGTAATCCAAGTAGGCTTTTCAGTCACCAAAATATATAGATTATATGTGAAGACAATTATTAAGGTGTTATTAATGCTAATGAGTTAAATTATATGCACACATGCTTAATTATTTTTCTTACACCTTAGTGTAACTGAGACTTTTATGTTCTCTAATGTTTAGGTAAATTGGCTAGGTGTAAGTTGTTTTATTTACTTTGTCTCCTTTTTTTGAAACCTGGACCTTGTGGAATGGTCAGATCTCAGAAGTCTGATATTTCTCAGACAAAAACGTTATTTGTTATATAATATAACCCGAGTAAACTTGTTATATAATAGAAACTTTATACTGATATCTTTCCTATAGATTGTAAATTTTAAAATCATTGACTTTTCCATTGCCATCATTCAGGTATATCTTCACTTTTGTACAGCCAGAAATATCTGAGATATAGTCTTGTCGTGATCACATGTAGAGCTGATTTATTACTACTGTTAAAAATGTATATTTTTCTTCATTAGTATTTTATAATAATTAGTAAGAACTATTATAATTAGAGAAGGTTTAATTTCCTATGAGATTAGGAATTATGCCTGCATATTAACTATCATCTTTTAGGATATTTGTCTAATTTATCATTTAAATATACTGTTATGCCCTCTTTCTAATTAATTTTTATGTAAAATCCATCAATATAATTCAGATTATAGACTCCCCCTTCATCTTCTAAATTTTATTTGAAACTATAAATGATCACTTTTCCTATTATTAAAATCATACAAATATAAATATTATATCATACTTTTTTCACAATTTTTCTTTACAATATAAATTAATTGTAATAATTAATCATCATGTAATTGTGAAAAGATTTATAGTGGTGATATACTTGTTGTTTGTTTTAAATAAACTAACTAGACACAGTGGTTCTCAGCCTTTCTAATGCCACGACCCTTTAATTTTCATTGCTACTTCCTAACTGTAATTTTGCTACTGTTGTGAATTATAATGTAATTATCTGTGTTTTCTGATGGTCTTCGGCTCTACAGCAGCAGTTTTGTAATGTAATTGTAATGTAATTATCTGTATTTTCCAATGGTCCTAGGCTCTACAGCAGCAGTTCTCAACCTGTGGGTCTCGACCCACAGGTTAAGAACAGCTAGCAGGGTCGCCTAAGACCATCAGAAAACACAGATATTTACATTACGGTTCATAACAGTAGCAAAATTACAGTTAGGAAGTAGCAACAAAAATAATTTTATTGTTGGGGATCACCACAACATGAGGAACTATATTAAAGGGTCACAGCATTAGAAAGGTTGAGAACCAATGAACTAGAGGAAGATTCCTTAACTAGCTTCTTTGCCATTTTCTATCACATTGTGCTTGAAAGTATTATGATTAAGAGCATAAATTCTGAACCCAGAAAGTCGCAATTCCAATACTATTTTAGGCTAGCTGGATTACCTTAAATAACTTACTTAATTCCCTGGTGCATACCTGTAAAATGGACAGTATATTTCTAACCTCTTAATGCTATGGTGAAAATTAGAGAAGTTAAGGCTTTTAATTTTTTGAGGAAACTCCATACTGTTTCTCACTAGCACTATACTTTTCTCCACATTCTCACCAACATTTGTCAGGTGTTTATTTGTTGATGGTTGTCAAGGTGATATCACATTGTCGTTTTAATTTGCATCTCTCTGATAATCAGTGATGTTGAGCATTTTTCAGATGTCTCTTGGCCATCTGTATGTCCACTTTGGAGAAGTGTCTATTTAGGTTCCTTGCCCACTTTTTTAATTGGATTGATTATCTTTCTTTTGTTAAGTTGTATGAGTTCCTTATATATTTTGGATATTAGTCTCTTATCAGATGTATCATTGGTAAAAATGTTCTTCCATACAGTGGAATTCCTTTTCATTTTGTTGATGGTTTCTTTTGCTGTGCAGAAGCTTTTTATTTTGATGTAGTCCCATTTGTCTATTTTCTCCTTAGTTTCCTTTGCCTCAGGAGATGTATCCACAAACATATTGCTATGAGAGATGTCTGACATTTTGCTGTCCATGTTTTCTTCTAAGATTTTTATGGTTTTGTGACTTACATTTAAGTATTTTATTCATTTTGAGTTTATTCTTATGTATAGTGCAAGCTGGTGATCTAGTTTCATTTTTAGCATTTACCTGTCCAATTTTCCCAACACCATTTATTAACGTGACTTTCTTTACCCCATTTTGTACTAGTATGCTCTGCCTACTTTGTCAAATTTTAATTGAGTAAAATGTTTTGGGTCAGTTTCTGGGTGTTATGTTCTGTACTATTGATCTGTATACCTGTTATTGTGCTAGTACCAGGCTGTGTTGAATACAGTGGCTTTGTAGTATAATTTGATATCTGGTATTGTGATTCTCTCCAACTTTGTTCCTCTTTCTTAAGATGGCTGAAGTTATTTAAGATCTTTTTTGGTTCCATATAAATTTTTGTAGTTTTTTTTCTATATCTGTAAAATTTTCCATTGGTATTTTAATAGGGATTATATTGAATCTATAGATATTTTTGGGTAGTATGGACATTTTAGTGATGTTGATTCTACCAATGTATGAACATGGTATATTCTTCCTACTTATTTGTAGTTCCTTTGTCTCTCAATGTCCTTTACTTTCTGAGAATAGTTTTTTTTCCCCCACTTCGGTTAAGTTTATTGCTAATTATCTTAATTTTTTTGTTGCAATGAATAATGAATGGGATTGTATTGCTGTTTTTTCTCCATTTTTCTCTGAGAGTTCACTATTGGTGTATAAAAAATGCCATCAATTTCAGGGTGTTAATTTTGTAACCTGTTACATTGTTACATTCATTTATTAAATTTAGTAGTTTTGATCCCATTTCTAGGAATATATCCTAAGAAACTCAAACCACCAATCAAAAAGGATATATGCACCTCCATGTTCATAGCAGCATAATTTACAATAGCTCAGATTCAGAAACAGCCCAAGTGTCCATTGGCAGAAAAGTGAATAAAAAATCTGTGGCATATTTACACAATGAAATATAATGTAGCTGTAAAAAAGAAGAAACTCTTCCTATTAGTAAAAGCATAGAGGGACCTGGAGAGCATTATGCTCAGTGAAAAAAGCCAGTCAGAGAAAGTTAAATTACCATATGACTTCACTTATATTTAGAATCTAATGAATAAAACAAATAAGCAAAACACAAATAGATTCAGAAATTAGATAAAAGACTGAAAACCGTAAGAGGGGAGGAGGTTTGGGGATCTCCTTGAAAAAAGTGAAGGGATAAGCAAAAAAAAAAAAAAAAAAAGCACATGATCTCATTCATATGTGGAATATAATAAACAAAGTAAATTGATGAATAAAATAGATCCAGAGACATAGAAGCATAGAACAGACTAACAAATATCAGAGGCAAGGTGATAGTAGGTGGGGAGGGGGTAATTAACTGGGGAACTTAAATGCATACTAGAGGACAGGTGCACAAAAATCCTGCATGGGTGGGGTCCCTCTGGGTGGCTTGCAGAGATTGGGCTGAAACCCACAGTCCAATGCTGCTTGCAGCTCCTACCTGCTGCTCCCGCTCATCCCAGACTCACTGCACCAGCCATGGGCTCCTGCCCAGTCAGTTCCAATCAGGAGAGGCTCATGCTGCCACAGCATTATTCACCAATCATAAGCCCTGCATCTGATGCCCTACCAAGGGGAGTGGCCTGTGGAATTGAGCTGAAACTGGCTCTCTAACATCCCCCGAGGGATACCAGATTGCAAAAGGGTGCAGGCCAGGTTGAAGAGTCCCACTGGTACACAATCGGTCCAGAACGGGCCCACGGTAAGGCTCTAGAGCAGTGGTTCTCAACCCTCCTAATGCCACGACCTTTTAATACAATTCCTCATGTTGTGGTGACCCCCAACCATAAAATTATTTTTGTTGCTACTTCGTAACTGTAATTTTGCTACTGTTATGAGTCGTAATGTAAATATCTGATATGCGGGATGTATTTTCATTGTTACAAATTGAACATAATTAAAGCATAGTGATAATCACAACTAGATATTGTGAAATGTTTATATCTAATTACAAATAAATGAAATTTTGTCTTGAAGCATAGTGTAGCATGGGTAACAGTCTTAATATAACAACAGTAAACTACATTACTACATTTTCCAGTGGTTTTAGGTGACCCCTGTGAAAGGCTCTTTTGATCCCCAAAGGGGTCGCGACCCACAGGTTGAGAACCGCTTCCCTAGAGTGTGTCTGACCCATCTCATTCAGTCCTGATTGGCCAGACCCCAGCAGCAAGCTAACCTACTGGTTGGAGCATCTTCCCACTGATAGTCAATGCACATCATAGTGAGCAATTGAGCAGCCTTAGCATAGCATTAGCATATTACTATTTGATTTGTTTTTCTGTTCTTTTGCCAATCAGTCTATTTGCATATTATCCTTTTATTATATCAGATACTATAGGCTTGGTGCATGAAATATGTGCATGGGGGTATGTGTCCCTCAGCCCAGCCTATACCCTCGCCAATCTGGGACCTCTTGAGAGGATGTCTGACTGCCCATTTAGGCCCAATCCTACTGGGATTGGGGCAGTCGGATATCCTCTCACAATCCAGGACTGCTGTCTCCAAACTGCTCACCTGCTTTCCTTCCTGATTGTCTCTAACCACTTCTGCCTACCAGCCTGATCATCACCTAACCATTCCCCTGCCATCCTGATTGATGCCTAACTGCTCCCTTGCCAGCCTGTTTGCCCCTAACTGCCTTCCCCTGCAGGCTTGGTCACTCCCAACTGCCCTCTCTTGTAGGCCTGGTCCCTCCCAACTACCCTCCTCTACTAGCCTGATCACACATAACTGCCCTCCCTGGTCTCTGCTCTCCCCTGCTGGCCATCTTGTGGCAGCCATCTTGTGTCCACATGGGGGAAGCTATCTTTGACCACATGGGGGCAGCCATCTTGTGTGTTGGAGTGATGGTCATTTTGTATATTATTCTTTTATTTGGTAGGATACAGGCCTGGTGCATGGGTGGGGTCCAGCTGGTTTGCCCTGAAGCATATCCCAGATCAGGGTGGGGTTTCCCTTGGAGCATGGGGTATCCTGGGCAAGGGGCCTGTGGTGGTTTGCAGGCAGGTCATGCCCTCAGCGACCCAAGTGGAGTCCCTGGTATCTGGGATTTATTTATCTTCTATAATTGAAACTTTGTAGCCTTGAGCAGAGCTAAACCTCCTGTTTGCTCTGTAGCTGCAGCCATTTTTTTTTTGAGATTTATTTATTTATCTTTGTGGCCTGAGTGCAGGCTTGGGCTGGCTAGAGTATGCGGAAGCAACCCAAGCCTCCTGTTTACTCTGTGGTCGTGGCCATCTTGGTTGAGTTAATTTGCATACTCAGTCCTCATTGGCTGGTGGGCCTGGCTAGTGGGTGTAGCGGAGTGGTGTTAATTTGCATATTACTCTTTTTTTAGATAGAATGGATAGCCCATGGATATAGACAATAGAGTGATGAAGACCTAGGAGAGGCAGGTGCAGGGTGGAGGGAGGCAATGGGAATAAAAGAAAAACAAAAGGGACACCTATAATACTTTCAACAATAAAGATACATTTTTAAAAAAGAAGTTAATCATATAAAATACTTATACTTGTAGCACTACTTATTGAGCACTATTATTTTTAAACATACTAAGTATTTAATCATTACTCACTGCCCATATTAGTTTAATTGTTGTTATTGTTCTTATATTAATATTAAACACAGGAGAATATTTCAGAAACACAATTTTTTAAAATTCAAATATATGGAACCCACTATTCTCCAAGCATATACAATTAATTTAGTGTTACTTTCTTTTAAATTCCCAAATTAAAAATAGGAGAGCATAGCATAGTTGTTGGTAAGAGTGCTGGGACTGATGTTAAATAGTCTCTTTATAAAAATAACTAGAAAAATATCTCCGTTTGGAATTATAAAATTTTATTGACCCTTTCAATATAATTTTGTGGCAATGTCCTCTAATTTTTTAAACAGTTTTGGAATATAATTCACATAACATATAATTCACCCATTTAATGTGTACAATTAAATAAATGTTATTATATTCACAGAATTTTACATCATTACTGCAGCCCATTTTAAAGCATTTTTATCACTCCCATAAGAAATTTCATACCTATTTACAATCACTTCTAATATCCTGCCCAGCCCTTAACAGCCACAAACCTACTTTCTGTTTCTACACATTTGTCTCTTTTTCTTATTTCACATAAATAATTCATATAATATAAGACTGGTATACTTTACTTAGCATAATTTTTGAGGTTTATCAATTTTGTAGCATTTAGCACTATTTTAGTACTTTTTATTGCCAAATACTATTCTATTGTATGGATAACATACATTTTGTATGTCCATTCATCAGGTGATGGACATTTAAAGTTTTCCAGTTTCCAGTTGTTAGGAATAATGCTACTATGGACATAATGTGCAATTTTCTTCTTACTATAAATTTTTTCTTGTTTGTACACCTAAGAGTAGAATTCCTGGATTGTATGGTACCTCGACATTTAGCATTTTGAGAAATTTCCAATGTGGAACACCTTTCTACGTTCCTATTAACAATACATAACGGTTCCAATTTCTCCACATCCTCTCAAACATTTGTCAATATCTATTCTTTTTATTTACTTTTTATTAAAGTTCTTGTATTGGGTGTGAAGTAGCATATATTTTTGGTTTTGAATTACATACTCTGAAAGAATAATGATGTTGAATATACCTTTATGTGTTTGCTATTGTCAAGATATGCATATTAATATCTATTGAAATCCTTTGCCTATTTTTAACATTGAGTTATTTGTCTTTTTATTATTGAGTTGTAAGTGTTCTGAATACAAGTTCTTTATCAAATATGACTTGCTAATATAATAACTCTCCATATTTCACCTTTCAGTTTCTTGATGTTTTCCTTTGAAGCACAAACATATTCCACTTCAAGGAAGTTCTTTTTATATTTTTCTCTTTATCACTTATTAGAGGCCTAGTACACAGATTTGTGTGCCATTAGGGTCTTTCGGCCTACCCTGCATCCTCTCGCAATCCAGGACCCCTTTGAGGATGTCAAACTGCTTGTTTTAGCCTAATACCCACAGGCCAGGCTGGGGGACCCCACCATTGCATGAATCCATGAACCATGCCTCTAGTATGCATATAAGATTTTTGATAAATTTCTTCCCACCCTCTCCTCCCCACTTCCCTCTGAGATTCATCAGTCTGCTCCATGTTTCCATGTCTGAGTGTTGAATGTCTGCCCCCTTAGTGGTCAGTGCACATCATAGCTACTGGTCAAATAGTCAAATGGTCAGACACTTAGCACATTAGCCTTTTATATATGTATAGATTTGTTTGGTGTCAGATTTAAAAAACAATTGCCTATTCCAAGGTCATGGAAATAGACTACTATATATTTTGTTCTAAATTTTTTATTTTTTTTTCTTACATAAATTAATTTTATTATTTGGTTTAAAAATGAGACTCAAACCTAATTTGTTTTTTTGTATGTGAATATTAAATTGTCCTAGTGCCTTTTAATGAAAAGTCTATTTTCATATACATATAACTTTATGAACATGTAAGCTTTGCTCCTACAGTCTGCCTTTCAGCCATTAAGGTGTCATGTGTACAATTTTATTATTCTTTTTGAACAACAATAATACTAGCAATGCTTTGTAATAAACAGTGCAAAATTATGTTTTGTAATTATAAATATATAGGAGGAGATTGGTCAATTGATTAAAATATTCCTTCCAAAACATTTTTATACTTTCGTTGAATAATGCACTCATTGCCAAAATAAACAAACAGAAGCTAAACTGCAGCAGAGACAGAAATAAATTCAAATAGTATTTAGGACCTTAGTATTTAGTATAGAGGAACAAAAGGTAAATTAGGGAAAAAATGCTTAAGAGTCACAGGAAATTTTTAGTATTTGGCATTTTGATGATAAAAAGTCAAGGCAGAATAAAATGTAGAAATAGTATAAAATTATTTAAGTTGGGTTAGTATTATGGAGTTGGAATTTTAACTGAGTTGTTAAATGGATGAATCATTTGTCCTAACAATAAAATCAATTTTGATCTCATGCCTTAATGACATTTGTGTTTTATAACATGCTCATTAAATGATGTGATTTTAATAATATAATGCTGGAATTTATCATTATTGATGATTTATCATTTGAGAATTTTTGTCACCTGGATGATGTCTTTCTAGTTGACAGCACCAGAAGCCTATTTTTAAAGAGGCAACTTATTTCTCCACAGTAGACATCTACAGAAGGAATGAAGAATAGCTTATACCACCCATAAAACAGCCTGATGTTGTTGATGAGGCAGTGAGTTAAAATGGTAGTGTAAGCCTTGAGGGAAGTGTTGTGGGCATCAATCTTAAAGCATGTTTGGCTTGTAATAAATATTGACTACATCATAGATGGGTCTTTCCACCCATAACTTTTGGAACTCTAGCCCCTTTAGTATTTATGTCCTTTATTGATTTAATAAAGATATTCATGGAAGAACATTTATTCTTCTGAAGTCACTATCATGCCCAGCTTTCCTACACAACCACAGAATAATTCAACCAGTAGTCACAGCATCATCTAGTCTAATGTCTCATCTCATGCTCCCATCTCACCTACACGCATTTCAATGGACACTTCAGTTACCATTAGGAAATATTACATTAATAACCAGTACCCTTTTTCTTCAGTGAGTGTGGAATATAGATGTGAGAAATGATCAATGGATTTGTGAGCCATTGCATTCCAAGAATGTTGATTAATAACTATAGCTCTATTTGTAAGGCCAAAGTGCCAAAATTAAACTGTACACTAGTGACTGAAATTAATTACTGTGTTTACTGAAGGGTGGGGAATTTGGGAGAGTAAAAACCAAAGGAGATAGAAACAATAAGTAAAGACTGAGTTAAGGTGAGATAGCCTGGCCCTAATGAAAGCAGAGAAAATAGGATTATGGAAATTTTAGTAAGTTAATAATAAATAGATAATTGTTAATCCATATTCTGTAATGAAAATTATAAACACAGTATTACAAATAATGAATATATTGTGCTGTAACTACACATCAAGTGGTTTTCTGTCTTAGTCTGTTTACACTATAAATTGGGTAGTTCATAAACAACATAAATTTATTTTTTACAGATCTAAAGGCCAAGAGTGTAAAGATCTTCTCATGGAGGAAAGAAGCTCTATCAGGCCTAGAGGATTTTCATAAGGGCACTATTCTTCTATTTTTATAAGGTTTACACACCATTGTAAATCACTGCCCCATTCACAAATCTGTATACTTAGGCAGTGGGTGTGTCACATAGAGCCAGGTAGATATTTGGACTGTGTTTTCAGAACCATGGAAAGCTACTGACAGGGATTTTGGGAGGTGGATTACATGATCAGAATTACATTTTGCAGATACCGGTTTAGAGGTGGATTTAAGGACATCAGTCCTTAGGCAATAATAGTTATGCAGGTGAGAGATGGCATTACTTTGACACATGCTGGTGGGTGAAAAAAAAATGCCTAACAGTAGACAGAAAGCAGAGGTATTAAAGATTAAGGAGTGAAAAGTTACAGTACGTTCTCATAAGTTAACCTGAAAAGTTGGAAGTCAGAGTTATCAAGAAGGATATCTTGATTCCTATGACAAGCAGCAGAATGAATTAGGAAGATAAGTACTGTCTCTCAAAATGCATAAACTGCATCCTAAAATTGTGAGGCATATTATTCTAACCATAGGGCAAAATGTCAGCCACTCTTTACCTTTGATTTATTTTTTTCAATTATAATTTACATTAAATATTACGTTCAGAAATACAGGATAGTGATTAGACAATTCAATACTTTACAAAATGTTTCCCCTGATATTTCAAGGACCCTCTTGACACCACACATAGTTATTACAATATTAGTGACTATATTCCCTATGCTGTAGTTGACATCTCCATGACTATTTAGAAACTACCAATTTGTACTTCTTCACCTCTTCACCTTTTCTCCAGCCCCCAACTCCCTTCCCCTCTGGCAACCATCATTCTAAGTATCAGCCGCTTCGATTTCTTAAGAGATAGTGATTTCACCACCATGTTTATTTTCTTTTAAGTACATTACATGATCAGTAACATTGCTTTGGGGTTCTTATAATTCACGTTGAGTTTAATAATGAGGAGCCTGGGTCATGGTTAAAAACTGTTATGTGTTTTTCTTTTCAAACCGTGGGCAGTTCCACGAGGTTTTATCAGTCAGTCCTCGCCCAGGAAAGCCACCCTCCCACCGGAACTGGCTCAAAGCCAATGCATCGCAGTCTCTAAAAGGAGCTGCAGTCAAGGACTCTGGCCTTCCTGGAGAGTCACGCCCTGTGCATTGTGGTGTTCCTCACCCAGATGCCCTTTTCTAGGTCTCTTTATCTGGATCCTTCAGTAGAGAACATCCTCTATGCTTCTGTCAAAGCCTCCTTATGAGAGAAGGGGGGGTACCTTGAAGACACTTTACACTTGGCCCCACTCTACTCAATAGCCAGTACTTCCCACTCCTCGGACCTTCTCCCCTTACCCGCCCTCCCCATCCCCAACCCCAGGATCCAGAACACTAAAGAGCTCTTTGGTTGGGGTTTCATCAACAAAATAGGACACAGATCAGATGATGCCACATCCGAACTGATCCATCAGATGCTTGACCAGTGCTCCATTCCATGGGGGACATGAACAGGGAGGAGCTGGTGCTTCTACTGGTTGTAGCATCTTGCAAAATTTGGCTGTGCTTAAAGGCTTCAATATTACTTTCATTTGGATCATTATTGCTGTAATTGGCTACTCTGGGGTCCAGCTCTCACTCCAGCTCAGTTTAACTCCCGAGAAATAACTCGCCTACACTTTTGGTGATAGTTTGCATATTGTAACCAGATTATATTAAATATGAATCTGAATTTAATATTTGTACCTCCAAATTATATGAAGCCAAGAGAGGTAGAAGAAAACTATTGAATTTTCAAAGAAACCATTTTATGGAAGACAGTTGTATTTGGGACAACATGTACCATTCTATGTGAAAAAGGCATGTCATATATATACTTTAAAGGAAAGTATTTATGAATTATTTATAAAGTTCTTTGGGATACTAAGTTTGACATGCAGTTAAAGGGCTATATTTTTAGTGACTGATATACAGTATATATGTATATATACATGCATGTATATATGTATAAGTGTGTGTGTATATATATATACATACATGTGTGTATGTATATACATAAGAGTGTATGTATAGAAGTGTGTTGATATGTATATATACTGGCATATACGTTGATTCTAGCTCATCATATTCTTTACCTACACTTGGCTTTTCTTACCTAGCTTCTTAGGAAATCTAATTTGTGTGCTGCATGGGGTTGATTTCTATTACAACATTTTTACTGAGTTTCTCTTTTTCAGTGCCATTTTTCTCACGGTTGTTATGATTGCAGTTTTTGGTGACTTTCCCCTCTTTGTGTTCTGTTTTGTATTTCCCCAAGGCTGTGAGTCATTCTGGAAGTGTCGGGCGATTTGTTTTGTTCAGCCGATTGCTTGCCACACATGTACTGTGTGTTTAGCTTCTTTCAGCTCTACCTCCAAATATTGCTTTCTCCTGGTCATCACTTTCACGTTTTCTAGTTCACAGCTGGATGGCTGAAGCTGGGATCTTTTCCTGTTTTACTCACTGTTTTGTTGCAAATTCACAAAAGAGTAATTAGCATGTAGTTTGTGTTTAATAAATACATGTTGAGGCAATGAATTAAAGTGATTCTCTGCATCCTATTTCAATTTTCCATGTTGTCTTGCTTACCAAGATAATGCGCTAAACTTTGATCAAACAATTTGATTTCCTGTACTTATGCTACTGCTTCTTATACTTTTACAAACACACTACAGCTTTCAGTGCCTTTGCTATGAAATCAATAAATACAACTTTAATTATGACTTTAAGTTTGAACAAAAGAGATGGGATTAAAAAATAGAACAAAATATTTTAATATGTAATTTCATATAAAATATACTTTATAATTTTTAACATGGTGCATTGTTCTGTAAATTTGTTCCTTTTCACTCACCCAACACCATTATGATTCTACTAGAGGCCTGGTGCATGAAATTGTGCACTAAGAGGGGGGGTGTCCCTTAAGATGTCCAACTGATGGTGCCGGAAATCTTTAGTGCTGCTGCAGAGGCAGGTGAGGCTCCCACCACCATCTCTGCACTAGCCAGCCATGAGCCGGCTTCTGATGAAGTGGCACTCCGCCTGTAGGAGTGCATGATCACCAGCAGGCAGCTCCTGCATTGAGGAGGATCAGGCTGAAACTGGCTTTCCGATATCCCCAAGGGGCCCTAGATTGGGGGAGGGCACAGGCCAGGGAAGAGATCCCATGGGAGTATGATTGGGGTTGGGGAAGGACTGCAGGAGGGCTCTTGGGTGTGTCCAGCCCAGCTAACCCAGTCCCAATTGGCTGGACTCCAGCAGCAAGCTCACCTACAGGGAAGCATCTGCCCTGTGGTGGTCAGTGCATGTTATAGTGAGCGGTTGAGCAGCCTTAGCATATTATTAGCATATTACACTTTGATTGGTTGAATGGATTACCAGACACTTAGCATATGAGATGGAGGAACCAAGTATCCTCTTCATCTGAATTGATATAATATCAGTGTGCCCTAGGTATACTTTGCCAGGCTCTAGAGCTGAACTCAGTGAGTAGATAAACCTAGTATCACCTTATATCATGGTGGAGGGAAACAGATGAATAAAAATAAATAGATAAACTATTCAGTATGCTAGAGAAAACAAATGCTCTGGAGATAATTTGAATTCCTGGGACTGAAGGTATGTGTGTGTTTGTGTGTGTGTGTGTGTGTGTGTGTGTGTGTGTGTGTAAGGGAATTTGATTCTGAAAAGGCTGGTCATTCAAAACCTCACATGTGGTTTTCTGGGATACAATGTCAAGCAGGGAGGGTTATATAATGTATTGGGAGCATTTAAAAATTGAAGTGAGAGTTTTTGTTTAAAAAGCACAAAGTAAGCCTTTTCTTTTCTCTAATGATGTGTCTAAACTTGCATAGATTTTTTTATTTGCAATATAATGTCACAGTCCTTTGGGCTTGAAATGCCTCCTATATGAGTGCTGACCCTCACAAACCCCTGCAATCCAACCATTGAGTCTTTCCTATTCACATCTAAATCTCCATTGTAAATGAAGGGTGGCAGCGGTGGCGTAGAGGAATGGGTACTTGAGAGTCTATTCCCAGAAGACAGGCAGGGGCAAGAGAATGGACCCCACATAATCCAGAACACCCAATGTATAACTTATGCACCGTGTTTCCATTGCACTTTATTGATAGAACACAGATTCAGATTTTAAATTAATGGAGATTTCAGAGGGGTGACTGTAAACATTAAACCACAGGGAAGACCCCCCTTCTGAATGTGAAGTTCCATAGGTGTACTGAACACACACCGTAAAGCCAACCCTAGTTATAGTAGAGGAAGCATTGAGTATAAAAATTGTGAAGTGAGACTGCCAGAGTGAGCAGAGGGGTGAGTAGTAGGGGAAAAAATAAAATATAAAAAGGCTTTTGATTGTGCAAGGCTTTGTTGTCATTCTCACCACTTTGAATATTATTCTCAGTAAAACTGATAGTGAGAATTGATGACATGTTGGAGCTGGATTGTAGATGTGAGAAGTGATCGGTTTCTACATATATTTTGAAACTAGAGACCACAGATTTTGCTGACTATTTGCTTGTGGAATACAAAAGAAAGAGGTTATCCAGGGATAATTTCAATGTTTATTTTGTTGTTGTTGTTGTTGTTTTTTTTTCTTAAGGAATAATGGAGTTGCTATTCACTCAGTTTAAGCAGACTATGGGAGGAGCCTGTTTTGGAATGGAAGGGGATGGAATCAGATATTTGATTTAAGACCTATTGAATTTGGGAAGCTTGCTAGTGATTCAAGTAGAGACAAAATTTTTGTTAAATAGATCAAATCATTAACCCACTGTTGAACATTTGAGTGTAGACATGAAAGCAGAAATCTGTGTGGGAAATATAAATTTGGAAACCATCTGCATTAATTTATATATGCCATTTAAAGTATGAGATTGAATGATTTTAGGAAGAAAGTGACACCAGAGGCACTAGGACAAGAACCTGGGATACTCCACTATTAAATGATCAGGAGGATAAGAAGAGACAAGGAAGCATTGGGAAGCAGGAGTCAGGGTGATGGATAAAAGGAGGATATAGTAGTTTTCTTGTAGCCCATTGAAGAAAGTGTTTCTAGGGAAAAGGAGCCATCAACTGGGTTAAATACTCCTGATAAGGGCTTTGAAAACAGACTTGACCATTGGCCTAAGCAACATAAGTGACATTAACATACTTATCAATGGCATTATCTGTGAAAGTTGGGAGAAAGCACCAATAGGAATCTCAGGGAAGAACAGGAGAATACAAAAAGTAGACAGTCAAATAAGGAATTGTTTTGTTATGCATGAAAGCAGAGAATATGTAGTAGCTGGCAGAGAATGGTGCTGAGGTTGTGTTCTAATTTAGCAAGAAGTCAGTTTGACATCTGATAGTACTACAAGTACCTGTGGGCCAATGGCCTGCCTTACAGTTTGTACACATCACCTGGCAGTAACTCCAAATTGCAATCAAAGTGAGATTTAAAGCCTTGTGCTTTCCCTGGAGAGATGAAGGCAGAAAAGTATACAGAGGCAGGCAGTGCAAGGCACCCAACTGTGTGACCATATTTTGATGGTTTTAATTTTATCTTTATGCACTTACAAAGCCGGTTTTCCAAGTAGAATTATGTTTAAAAATATAATACCATATGTCACAAGAAGTGGTATTTTCTATAACAATGTATAAATGCCAATAATATTGGTTATGCTTTATCAGCCTGTTAATAATATGATATATTATAGATATGACAAATAGTGAAAACCATGTAGGTGATACCATTCAAGCCAAAGAATACATCCCCTTCCTCCAAGAAAACAACAATATTGTGTGTATGTGTGGTGGGGGGGGGGTGTTTAAGAGGGGCAGATCTCTGTACAGATTAAGGGCTCCTGGCAGGTGATCCTGTGACTCAGTGATCCTGTAGGTCAAGTTCTAGAAAATTTCTTTACAGAAGCTCATTTAATCTCTACCAAAAGAGCATGAGGTCTAACATGGTAGGCATAAAGGACATGGTGCTTAGACTAATACACCTGAGTTGTGATGGAGGATAGAACCAAAAATTCACCTTATTTCAATGTGACTTGAGGACAGTGTAAAGTATTTGAATATAAGAATCAAAAACTATATTTTAGCAGACCTGTAAAAATTCTGAGTTTATATCTAATCAGTGGGTAAACAGAGTTCATTTTAATCAGTTTGTGAAGAGTCTCTAATAGGAAGTAGCATTTAAGCTATACAGGAAAGGTTATATTTTAGTAATATTGAGTGTTTAAGATACATTTAGAATTAAAAGAAAAAGTCATAAGGGTGCATCCTTGTTATTACATAGTTTAGGAAAACCTGTTTAAATAATCATGTTGCTTCCAACAAGCCAATTCATCTCTCTTTGCCTCAATTTCCACACTTGGAAACTGATGAATCAGACTAGACAATCCCTAAAATAATTTTTACCTCTCATTTTTTTTAAATATATAAGATTACTTTGAAGATGATGGCTTTGAATAATATAAGCTATATTTTGAGGAAGGTGAGGAGACTGGATTTGGTGTATAACTCAATATATGGTTATATTAAAACTTATATAAAGAAAAGTGTTTTTTTAACTTAAAGATTGATGTGAGAGAATGTAAACAATAAAGAAAAACTAGTTAATTTAGAGAGTATCGTGGAGTCTGAAGCTGGAAAAATAAACTATAGTTAAAACAATCTACTAGTAAAAGAACTAAACCTGGAATCTGAATTTGATTAAATAATTCATGGAGTGTAAAGGTTAGTAAGAAATGCATTGGTAGCATATAGTTACTTCTAAAGATCCCTGTAATAATGAGGAAAAATAAGAAATTCAAATGGAACTGATGAGTTCTAATTCAGTGTATATCATTTTAAATACGAACGCAATGGTGTTCATTTCAAGTAAATACACAGACTGTTCTTTAAACCTTACCTAATTAACCATAAAATAATAAAACCAATAAAGAAATTAAGGTGAGACATAAGGTGTGATTTGCATGCCTTCTGTTTATTGAGCTACCCAGTAAGGATAGTTCTATTATGATTTGAAGCCCATTTTCTTCATGTTTTCATGAAGAAGTGATCCCTAGATTTAATACTTGATTTTCTTGCTTGTTTGGCCTTTGGGAAGGAATTCTGACTGAAGAGTTTGGGAGAAAATAGGTGTATGTGACTCAAAACTCCTAAACCCATTTTAGGTGTAAGTTTTCCCAGAAAGTGTCCATTCCCATTGTTTTTTGTTGCTTTTTTTTTGTTTTATCTTGTTTACCTTTTAAGCTTTATCAGTACAACTTCTAGTCTTGTGGCTTCTTTTGAATTTGACCATTTGCCTTGTTCAGGTGGCTAAATATACAATATTCATGGTGAAGTTATTAGCAAGTGTCCTTGAACAGAACTATAGCTGCATTCACCGAATAACTTTATTAATACAGGAATATTTTTACCTTCATTTGTTTAAATTAGACAACTCCCAGCTGTTGCAATCTCAGTCAGAAAAAAAAGAAATGCGATGATCACAAACCTCAGCACAGGTTGAGGTTTGTGATCAATATCTAGTGCGGAGTGAACTTTGTGGAATGGCCACAGCTTAAATTAAATGGGTCCATTGGGATCTCAAATACCAACGCAGGACCCAGTAGGCTTTGCTGCAAAGACAAAAAGAACAGACTCAACTCTGGGCTCAACTATTATTTTTTTAAAAATCTGAAACGCTTTGCTCAACTCTAAATTCCCTTTTGCCTCCGCTCACCAGCATGAAAGAGAAACAGAAGCGGTGAGGAAGGGCATCTGAAAGGGCCGGCGCTGTTGCTTTTTTGTCTTTGTGATGGCTCTGTTACCAACGATCTCTTTCTACATCTGCTATTTATAGGACTGAATTTCTCCTTCAGTCCCAGTGCCTCAAAGGCTGGTCCTGGGCCCGGGCTGAGGGCCTGGGTTTTCCAAGCAGCAGTTCAGAGTAATAGTGCATTTCGGAGGGGTGCCTAACTTTGGGAAGGGTCAAAGGAAGGTTCTTTAAGGATACTGATATTTATATCCAGATCTAATGTACCAGATAGAATTTGGGAGCTGGCTTTTCAGGAAGGAAATCTGATGCAGAGGCAAAGCATGGCCTGATCCTGAAATACAGAGGCCCCCACACTGGCTGGAGGGGAGAGAAATGCAGGAAGCATGGCACAAGCCGAAGCTCGAGCAGCGATGAAGTGAGGTCTGGCAGACCACGTGGAATCTAGCAGGTGTCATTGCTGGTGAAAGCTGCCAGTGTTCGGAAATCAGTCTCTATTTTGAGGGGAAAGTGTTAAAATAGATAAAACCATTATAAATACATTTTGAGGGATAGAGTTAATTTCTAAAAGCTCCCATATTCCTTCCTTCTTGGTTTTTGCGATGTTGTGCGATTTTAAATAGCTTTCTTTGACTAGACTGATGGCATATCCTCATTTATAAAAGGCTGATCTGTGACAGCGGCTTCTAATCTTCAAATAATGAATTTTAGTGACCCATGAATTGAATATGAAAAGTGCTATAACATGGCAACACAGTACAGTATTATGATCTAGTTTGAAATATGCTGTATCATTATGCCTTTAAATGTTCTTAGGGATCAGGTTGATTATACGTGAGCATTCGCCGAGTGAGTCCAAGAATGTAAATGATTGCTCAGATGGCTGACCCCACCTTGAGTGATTTCAGAAAATAGAGTTCAGAGGAGAGCGATGATGAGAAGTTTAAGGTAGTTGTCATCCCAGCTTATGTTCTTTGTATAATGGACACTTCAAGTGACTTCTGCTGCCTTAATGTTCCCAGAGGATGTGGAATATTTCTGGAGCCTCCCCATTATTCTAAACATACAGCACAACCCCCTCTGGGATTCAGAGGTTGCCACTTGTCACCTTTATATTCCCAAGAAATATAACTGCGGACAACATAGCATTTCTTCATGGAAATATTTGAATTGAGTTTCCTTTAAGAACACATATTATCAACCAAGTAAGACAAAAAAAAAAAAAAAACCAAAATGTTGCTTTTTAATATACCTATGCATGTCATTTGTACTGCATCATGAGTATCTTTTATATTAACTCAGATCCTTACTGCTAACAAGGTTGCACACTTTCACTTCATGAATACAATGATAAACACAGAGCCCACACCATCACCCAGTCTTGTTTTTTCCTCATTATTCAGTACTTTTTATATATGGAAACCAAGTTTTATAGTCTGCTCTGCATTAAAGTGAATTATGGTACACCCGCTTCATTAGCATATAGTCCTAATTTTAGGCCTTGGTATCAAAATGTAAATGCCTCAGAGCCTCTTCTTGAACCAATAACTTCTCTCTGCCATTGTTATTTTCTTGTGCTCATAAAAAAAGAAAAAAAAAATTCTTGTGCTAAAATAGCAGTGGCATAAACAAAGAAACAGTTATTTTACATTTAATTTCAGCTGAAAAATACCATTGCCAATACTCCTGTCCTTGAATGCCTTTTATTATTTTCCAAAGTATCATCTTTGGCAAGAACTTGCAACTTGCACATCTTGATGGTTTTAAATAAGTACGAATGTGAATATTAATTGATGATTCACATAACATCTTCAAATAACCGTTCCACAGTTTGCTTTTCTAAGACAGATTCTGACTTGACACGGATACAATAATATCTCTCGAACTCTACATGCTAACAGAGATTAGTCAGCTCTAATATGTGAGCCTATTGTAATACATAGGACCATTATCTGTGGTTCCTCCCCACAGCTCACTTCCAAATGCCAGAAATGTATCTCTAGCGATGAGTCACCATTCAACATCCTCCTACCACACATCGGTGAGCGGTGCTGTCTTAAGTTTTTCTTTTCATGTTTCTCAGCGCAATACTTGGTGACAGAATGTTTTCGGTCAGGGTTTGTCACCTTACTGAAAAGACACAGAGGAGAGGAGCTTTTAAATGCAGACAATGGATCACTCTTCTTTTCAAGCCACTTCAAGGGTCCGATGTGAACTGTCATGTGTTGTTTTGATGAAAGTAACTCTGTGCTCTCATTAGACAGTTCCGAGGTTTACCGAATATTCTATGTACACTTCTCCTTACTGGACGAAGCTTTTGCTGTGCCCCATCCCTAACATGACTTCTTTGTAATGCGCCCTTTGCAATATCCCCCACTTCAACTTTTAACTCAAGATATAACTTAGAAATCAGTGTTCTAGATAGGTTTTCCTTACTTTTTTCCTAACTCACATTATTTGGTTTAACTGATATTTGCAGGTTCTTTGAGTATAAATCACAAATAATTATATATTACTTTATTTGGGGGTGTGTACTGCTTGTTTAGAGTTTACTAATCGGTTTGCGTAATGAATCCATGGATGTTTTAAGAAAGAAAACAAAACACAATTTTTTCCATCTTATGGATCATCTTATTTCAATCAGTTACCATTGGTTCATTTGGGTATTCAGTATTTGATTAGGTTTCTAAACAATACTAATAGAGAGTTAATGTTTGAGAGTCATTTAGTTACCCTTCTACCCTTGGAATTTAAGCAATGTAAAAATGGGTTACTGAGGTTTACTCTATGTTAGAGAGAAGTTCAAATGGTGAATAATGCTACTTTCAGGGGCCAGGCCATTTTTAAAGAATTATTAAACAGCCAGAAGCCTTGTCACAGAGATTTGTTAATTTTGGGAAGATATACTGACCTTTAAAAAGTGATCTCCACCCCCTTTTCAACTTCCTTGAAAAATTTTTCCTTAGAAATGTGTAACACATGCACACATACACACATGCACACACGAGAAGGCATGTACTATGGATAATGATTACTGCACAGTTTCTCCAACAGTAATGGACATTCAGAGAGTTTGCATGCAAAAATATTTAGCTGTATAATATTTGGATTAAAAAAGTGCTTTTTGTAAATATTTCAAATATGATTTTGTCAGTTTCCATTCTATGCGACGTTAAGGGTCTCTTTATTCTTAGTTGCATCAATCTAAATAAAGATAAAAATCTAGATTCTAGTCTTAAAAGAAACCTCTAGAATTTGCCTAGACTCCATTCAGTTTATAATTTGGGGCATCTGTGCAAGTCATACAAGGAAGTAACAAAAGATACAAAAGGGAAAATATTGGCCTTCAAATGACTAAGATGGCAATGAGAAAATAAGTAACAAGCAAAGGACAACAGTTTTGGAAAATACACAAAATGTAAATGAATACGAGGATAGAAAGGAAGGAAAACTTCAACAGAATAAAATTATTAAGGAAGATTTTTTTAAAAATATGCACTTTATTGATTGTTTTACAGAGAGGAAAGGAGAGGGATAGAGAATTAGAAACATCGATGAGAGAGAAACATTGATCAGCTGCCTCCTGCACACCCCCTACTGGGGATGTGTACAAAGGTACATGCCCTTGAATGGAATCAAACCTGGGACCTTTCAGTCTGCAGGCAGATGCTCTATCCATTGAGCTAAACTGGTTAGGGCAAGGAAGAGATTTTTAAAAATTAGGCTTCAGTGGAAACCATGAACATAGAGCAAGGGGTATATGATGGAGAAAGCACAATATTCATAATCTATAGCATCTCATGAAAGTCTACATTTGATTTTTTCAGTTCAAATATTCACATTCACACACACACACACTCCACATACAATGCCAAACTTTGCAGAAAAAAATTAAGTCAATTATTGTTAATTTTGTATTTGCAAATTAGCATAGCAGTAGTGACAATTTAAATACAAGTGTTAAGAGAGCTTGATAATGCACTAATAACAAGTGTTATGTATATATATATATATATGTGTGTGTGTGTATACATATATATATATATATATATATATATATATATATACTAGCATGCACATTGTATATATAGATACAATAGTAAAAAAGCCTAAAGATCAACTCATACATATGCATGTCCTAATAATTCCAACTTAATATCCCTAAACATAATAACGTAAACGTGAACATAAACATATGTGTCATAATCAAATCGGTGCTTTTCATTGTTCAAGAATTACTTTTTGTAACAGTCTGAGTTTGCAGCTTTGGAGGAAGATTCTAGGATGCTGCTTGAAGGAAGCTGTGCCCTTAATTCACACCAGATGGCACTATGGAACTTTTCCATTTCCTTAGGAGGCCAAGCAAAAATAAAAGAGATAAAATACAGTGAAAAACTGTTGTTGAGTGAATGTGCCTCTCACTTCTGTTTTCTAAGGTCATCTGGCATTGCAGGTTAATATATACCACAGAAATCTTCCGTCTAAAGGCTTCCTCTTAGCAACTCTATATGCACGGATTAATATATGCATATTAATCTGTTTTTGTAACAATTCCAGAAAGACCAGACTTTAACTGACTTCCTGGGAAATAGATACTATCTTATGCATTTATTTTTATCTACTTCACGGGTCTTGTAGAAATCCATCAACAAGGTATAACCACTAATAATTTTTCAATGTTCACATTCCTAAATCATACTTACATAGCCTAGTGGGCCCTAATTGGACTACTTATTAATTTTCAAGTTGCACCAGTATGTTTCACTTATTTCTTTCACCTACAAAGGATATGCAGATAAACTGAGACTGTGTAGACATTTAACTTAATTTCATTTATTCATCTTATATTTTAATAGGTTTTCTTTTTTTGTTTTTCTCTTTGTTTTCTACAGTGAAGGTGATACAGTATTTGGTTTTCTGTTGTATTGGAAAAAACACTCCAAGTTATAGGTTTTTGGAATGATGAAACAAAATTAATATCAAAAGGATACTTTCTACTCTCTATTTCCCCTTTTTTTACTTTACAGTTTCTTTTATTTTATTTTCAAAAAGAAACATCTCTGAAGATAATGCTACAAAAACCCACATAGAATGTTGTTATGCATTTAAATATTAATATTTTATTAGAAACATATTTTGTGTACAGAAAGCAAATAATATACATTCCCACTTTTCTGTAATTCAGTTTTGTCCTGATATTTATGCAAAAGTCTATCAACTTAAGGTTTTTAAAATGCTACCAAAATGAGTGTATTTTTAAGAAGTGTTTTAGCAAAGTTTAAGCCTCAAATATCATTTTAAGAAATCATTTTTTATAGTTAGTATAGAATAACATTGTGTATTGCTTTAGACAATGCAATAAATTACAAGAGAATATTCTAAACCACTAATATAAGATAGATATATTAAAACAACATTGGCATCATCAAATCCATAATTATTTATTAATTAAGTAATAAAACATGTCAAATATGTATCCATTCACATCCAGTAGAATCTAAGCAACACAAATATGTTTGACTTTTACTTATGTGCCTTAAAAAAGTCAAAGCTATAAACATCTGTAAACCATAAAGAGACATGATGAATTTGACAATCTATAAATAGAGCTCTGTAATGAGAGCTTTTTAACATAAAGGCAAAAGGCATACGCTTATATGGATGTTTTGGTAGAATTGACTAAAGGTTACATGAGAAATAAGTTAATGGACTGAAGTTTATAGCTCTGTGTATAACTGTCAAATCTTTCTGTAAATTACCTTTCTCTTCTGCTGGCTAGAATGCACAAAATCCAATAAACTGCTAATAAAAATGGAAAGGTCATATGTAAATATCAAAGATCTTGAAAACGAACCAGAAAAGATGATAGTTTGCAGAAAAATATCATTTCATATTCGGGTTCATTGTAGTCTAAGTGTGATTTGGGTTACAAAGTGTGTTTCCGAGAAATAAAAAATAGTAGGAGAAGTGTCCATTAAAAAGAGATTTGTTTCCCATCTGAAAAAAAAAAAAGGAGTTTGAGCACTAATTGGCTGTTGGTTTCTGCAATTTCAGAAGAATTGCAAACAATTAAACGCTTTTATATTTTCTCTGATGAAGCAAACTCTTAATAGGGCCTTGCGGAATTTACTCCAGAAACACTGAGAGAGCACAATCTGGGGAGGGTGTGTGGATGTGATGGAAGGTTCCTCGCTTAGGGCCTCAGAGGCGCATCCTCTGCCTGTAGCTAGACACCTCACAGTGCAACATTTGCTGGCCTGGCCTCCAGCTTGCAGAGAATCTGGGCTCTGGGGGAGCTGGTGCACAGACACTACGCTTCTCTGTTGTAGGGAACGGCTATCGGGTCAAACCTGGGACTGACCTGTGGCAGGGCCACGAACAAGTCCCAGCTTGAAGGACAGAGCCCTCCTGGCAGAATTAAGCTTGACCTTAGAGTCCCCCTTTGTTCCTTCCTAGGTAGCTAATGGGCTGTGGGTAGTGGGGCGAGTGCTGCCAAAACAAGGTGAAACTCCCAAGAACATTGGAAACACATTATCCACTTCTCTTATTTTGCTTTGTGTGTCTGGCTATAAAATAAAGCTTCCGCTTGCGGGCTGGGTCACTGTGTCCTCATCCAGGCACAAGGGAACCTAGCTGGCCCCAACTGTCTTCTCTTGTCTGTCTTCTTTAACCCTTCACCGCCCCTCCTCAGGTTCACCCCTGGCTGTGCTGGATGCGTGGTTCACTCTGTCCTGCTCCATTTATCCTTAGACAGCATAGTCTTTGTAAAGCCACTTTGAAAGCTGTAGCTTCATAAATGGGTTTAGGCCTCAGAATAATCTGGGTTTGAGCACATGCTGAATATATATATATATTATTTACTTCAGAGAAGAAGGGAGAGGGAGAAAGATGATGGAAACATCAATGATGAGAGAAAATCATAGATTGGCTGCCTCCTGTACGCCTCATACTGGGGATAGTGTTCACAACCTGGGCAGGTGCCCTGACCGGGAATTGAACCTCTGGCTCATTGGTTGGTGCTCAACCACGGAGCCAGTCAGCCAGGCAAGCACATACTGCTTTTGATGAAGCCATGCATAGTGCATCTTGCTATTCTAAGTCTGTATTTCAAGGGCTTTGTGGTGCCTGGAAAAAATGATTGGACAGAAGGGCAAACCATGGGTTTAATCCTTGGAATAGGATCTTGGAAAAAACAAGTTTTTCTTTTTTTTTACTGGAAGAAACTGTATGGACTTTAGATAAAAGCACCTAGTGAGCTATACAAACAGAAGCACACTCCATCACTATAAGCTATTTAATTCACAAGTTTGTATCTGATATTAGTATATTAACTAATTATTGAACAACTTCTTGTCCTATCATCTTGTTTAATGTTTAAATGACATTCTATTTGACATGTAGCATAACTGTGCAAATAAATGACAGCATCATTTATGTATTCAGACTTGTCTTTTCCTATTAGAAGAAGGAATTAACAGTTTTCTTTTAACCGTTTTCTTTTAATTCTAATGCCTAAACTGTAAAATTATTATACAGGACCAGCATATAAATCAAGTTACTTCAAGAATGAAGTAATAAGTAGCTTTGGTTGCTAGCTAAGTCTTTTAGCTGAGGAGGCAATTAATCCTGTATGATTTAGACTAGGCATATACTCAGTTTTTCTTAAATGTTCTAAATTATCCACTAAAAGCAATGAGTGAATAAGATACATTTATTTAGGCCAATGTATCATGTTTTCCTCAAATGATCCAAATTACTCACCAAAAGCAGGAAATGAATGGACAAATTTATTTCACAGGAAACATAGTGATAAAGGTAAGATTTCCAAATAAATTAATTAAGTTCACTTTTGATGTAATTTTGCTCCTTCCTTTAACTAAAGTCTGGAAAATATGCTTTAATAACAGTAAGAGAAACCCAGAAAGGACCCACATACATACCCAAGTGTGATTTTGAATTTCCAGAAAAGTTCCCTCCAGAATACATTATTTAGCATATTTAAATAACATTGGCTTAAGGTCAGATTTAAACTAAAAGCCCTTTCAATTTAAACCTTTCTGATTCCTTGTGATCACTTTTCAATTAGACAATGAAAAACAATTTAGTGGATACTTAGCTTAATTGGTTTGCTTCTACGTTTTGACCTCCAGGGCTCCACTTATGTATTCTATGCAATATGCTTGTACAATTATCTTCCTCTTTAGAATTCACATTTCCTGTGATTTTGTAAAAGCTGCCTGATTCAATCACTGTTAAAATATTCTTTACTCCTTTTTTCCTTTCAGGAGTGTATGCTTGGTTCAAGGCATTGCTTCTAACTTCTGAGATGAAAAGAAAACTTAACTTCTAATTAATAGGAAAGGACAATTCTGAACAAGTAAATGATGCTGTAATTTATTTGCATAGTTATGCTACATCATGTTAAATAGAATGTCATTCAAACATTAAACAAGACAATAGAATAAGAAGTTGTTCAATAAATAGTTAATATTCTAATGTAGATACAAACTTGTAAGTTAAATATTTTGTAATGATGAAATGTGTTTCTGTTTATTTTTCTGTGTTAGGGTATGTATAGCTTGCTAAGTTTTTTTTTTTTTTTTAATCTAAAGTCCATACAGTTTCTCCCAATAAACTTAAAAAAGTTTTAAGTTTAATACATCATCAATTTATTACTAATTGTATGCAGTACAATAAATAACAAGTTACAATGCAACTAGGTATATGGAAAAATTCTCAGATATGATCTAGGTTAAAAAGCAAAATTAGTTTCACATGAATTCTGGTCTTCTACGCGAATAAAAGAGAAAAATGCTAATTGATTGTACCTCTGCTACATCCTCAGCCAATCAGGAGTGATATGCAAATTAAGCCAACAAAGATGGTGAAAACATTTTCATATGCAGGAGGGGCAGGCTGCACCTGACACCACCTGTGGGGTCCAGGCTGCAATCAGTAACTGGACCAGGGGGGAAGGAGGGTGTTAGCACCTGGCTCCGCCTGCAGGGTCCAGGCCACCATCTGGGACCCGAGCAGGGGGCCATGGCCAGTGTCTCTGGGATCACTGTCTGCCCTCAGGCCACCTGTGGAGCAGGCAGGGTTGAACATTTCATGAAAATGGGATATCTGTGCCCTGGCCCACTGAGCCCCACCCCTGGTGAGGAGAGGGCAATGGGCAGGTAGCAGGCACCAGGGCTTGGAAGGGACTGGGAGCAACCTGTAGGCATGTTACAAGGAAGAGGTGCTGAACCATGATGACACCGAGGGCTGGCTGATGGAGGCAGACAAAGGTGCAGATGAGGTGGCTCTCGCTGGAGCTGAGCTCAAAAAGGGCATCGGTGACCTGATGGACTACATCGCCTTTCTGAAGAAGACGCATGAAGAGGAAGGAGATAGCAGAACTGCAGGCGCAGATCCAGTACGTTCAGATCTCCATGGAGATGGACTTGTTCTCCAAGTTCGACCTCGCTGCCGTGCTCAAGGACACCGTGCCCAGTACGAGAAGCTGGCTGCCGAGAACATGCAGAATGCAGAAGAATGGTTCAAGAGCTGCTTCACCGTGCTGACCGAGAGCACTGCCAACAACACCTGTGGGGTGCGCACTGCCAAGGATGAGGTGTCTGAAAGCCACCGTCTGCTCAAGGCCAAGACCTTGGAGATCAAAGCATGCCGGGGCATGAACGGAGCTCTGGGAGAGCAGCTGCGAGAGCTGGAGGATAAGCAGAACTCTGATGTTAGTGCTATGCAGGACACAATCAACAAATTAGGAAATGAGTTGAGAGCTACAGAGAGTGAAATGGCATGATATTTAAAGGAACACCAGGACCTCCTCAATGTGGCTTTGGACACTGACATTGCAGCTTACAGGAAACTCTTGGAAGGTGAGGAGACTCAGCTCAGTTTCACCAGCGTGGGAAGCATAGCTAGTGGCTACTCCAGAGTTCCCAGATCTTTGGTTCATCTGCCTACTGTGGTTACAGACTAGCTCCTACTTGATGTCCGCTCACTCCTTTCCTTTTTAATATACCAGCCACGTCCAGGAGGAGCAGATCGAGGTGAAGGAGACCACTGAAGCTGCAAAAGCTGAGGAAGCTAAGGATGAACCCCCCACCCCCCTTCTCTGAAGGAGAAGCTGAAGAGGAAGAGAAGGAGAAGGAAGTGGCTGATGAAGAGGAAGGAGAGGAAGAGGAAGAAGGTGCCAAGGAAGAATTTGAGGATGCAAAGGAGGAAGAAAAAGGAGGTGAGGTGAAGGTGAAGGAGAAGATGCCCAAGAAGCTGAGGACGAGAAGAAAGATGAAGGTGCTGGGGAGGAGCAAGCAACCAAGAAAAGATTGAGCCCCCGTTTCCTTAATTAGTTCAGGAATAATCCTCCTGAAACCAGGTCAACCCCATCACCAACAAAGCAGTTGAGTTTCCGATACTATTTGAATTAAGAAGTCAATACATATATAACATTCTGGGGTGACTCAGGTTGGACATTAAATGTTGTGCTATGACTTTTCTTCTTATACAGAGTATCTGTTTGCTTGCAGAGTGGCTTCCTGGCTTGCTGCCAGCTTGTGCATGGTCCATGATTATGAGTTCAGGATCAATGACAATGTGAATAATTCAGATGTTTACAATAAAAACAAATGCATACATGAATTCACTAATGTTAATGTTAAACTTTATGGAAAAAAATAGTCCTTTGAATCTTTGGTGGTTAGAAATTAAAGACCTCAAATCACGTGCAATAAACAGTAAATAAAGTTACACTGAATGACAAAAAAAAAAAGAGAATATACATTAGGACCCAGGAAACATTCAAAGAACTGGGGAACCATTTCCAAATCAGGAAGGGAAGTCACAGGATATATATTATTGCTACAAATACAGTATTTCCTACTATTCACAACATATACAATGTAATGTATTAAATGCCTTCTTATTGCATGAAATATGTATTCTTATAGAGTAATACTTATACAAATGTTATACTTATGACAGTATATCATATTCTATCTGTATTAATAACAGGGTAATATGCTAATTAGACCATGAGACCTTCAAGATATCCTTCCGGACAAAGCCATGGTGGCAGGACTGAGCCAGAGGCAGTTAGGGGTGATCAGGCCAGGAGTGAGGGAAGTTGGGGGTGATCAGGCCAGGAGGGGAGGGAAGTTAGGGGTGATCAGGCTGGCAGGGAGGAGGGAGTTAGGGGTAAGCAGGGCAGCAGGCAGAGTGGTTAGGGGTGATCAATCAGGCAGGCAGGTGAGCGTTTAGGAACCAGCAATCCCGGATTGCGAGGTGGTTATACAATTGCCAGTTTAGGCCCAATCTCACAGGAATCCCAGGCCAGGCTGAGGGACACCCCCACCCCACAGGGCACAAATTTTGTGCACAAGGCCACTAATAATTATATAAAGCTTTCATGATGAGAAAATAATTTGGTGTTACTAAGAGTTTTCTAAGGATTACATTTTCTTGCTATGGTTAGATGCAGGACAGTAAGTGGCATCTCATGTTGAAAAACACAATTTTTGAAAACCTATTTATTAAGTCTTTATTATTTACGGCCATTCTGCCTCATTTACATAAACCTCATTCATTCATTTACTCACACATTCTAGCACTGAAAAGGGAAATAAGAGATAATCTTTTTCCTGAAGGAATATGCAGTGATATTAAAGGAAATAAGTTCTTTCTACAGAAGAAAAAGTAGGTTTATTCTCCAAGACCAATAAGCTACTTAAAAAGAGTATTAATACTACAGGAATTTTGGCCTGAAATACACAGTGTTCCCCTGGCAGGATGGCTTGTCCCAGGCTCTTTGTTTGTTGAAGTCAAAGAATGAAACCACGGATGGAAGATGGTATAGTGAAGGTGGAGATCTATTGAGAAATGAGCACAGACTCCCATGTGGGGAGGGGGAAGAATCCCACTGAGTCCCTTTTCCCTAAGGTTTATAAAGACTGCACATCTTTGTGCCTTGATACCCATCTGATTGATCACCATCCCCTTCTGATTTGGATACTCTAGCAACTTCTGAGCTCAGATCTAACCTGACATGAGCACATGAGGCTCTCCTCTCTCATTGTTCTCCTATTCCCTCTGGGCTTTCTTCCTTCTTCCCTTTATTCTGGAAATGTGTACCTTTTGCTACTCCCTGCTCCCTTGTCTTATGGAAATGTACTCTTTTACAACTCTGTAGACCTGTGTTTTTTTCCATGGACCCCTTAATTTTTAAAACTTCCTAAATGTTCCTATTTCACCCCCCAAAATTCCTATTTTACTCAAAAAAAAAAAAAACTCCTTTCATTAAGGCTTAGCATTAAAGCTAGACAGGGTTAATACTTTCTTCCTATTTCATAGATATGCAGCTGATTCCAATGGGTCTGTAAGAAGTTAATGAAGAGTACAGGAAATATAGCAGACATTGACTTTCATGGACAACAGTTTTTCCACCCGTAGAAAGATGGGCTAGTGCTATATTCTAAATTTCTTTAAATTTGGGAATGTCTAATCTCCTATACAAACGAGTTCCCCCGCCCCCCTCCCCTTCTCTCTCTCCCCACTGGTTCCTTTGGTTTTGCTCATGCTTTCTTGCATTCCCCCATGTTTCCTCCACAGCATATGGCCATGTGGACCCCATATGCAGTGGACTGATGGATTACAACAGGGAACACACACTAAGCTAATCTGAAGCTGTATTGAACTGTGCAGACATGAAATGGGAAATCTGGACACTGGCTCTGATTCCAGCTCTATTGAAGTCACAGCTATATTTCTTCCTTTATGGGACAAAAGGAAATGGGGCCTTGGAAACTCAGGGGTGTAGTTCCACAGAAATAAAGCTTCCTAAAATCTCTCCTCCTCCTGTGCAAGTGTCAGAAAATTCCTTTCCTCACTTCCCCGAATAACAGCACTAGTACTCCTAGTCTTCAGCTCTTTTAATATTGGAAGAATTATCAGCAATCTGGGGAAATATGCACATTTTATAGCTAAAAAAAATAAACTAACAATGCAAGGACCATGAGTTTTTTCTTTATCCTTTCTCTTAGATTCTTGTGCAACCCAGGTCAAAATACTTATCTCTCCATACTTAAGCAGTTTGTCTGTATAATGAAACTGGTAGAATCATTCTAACTGAAGCTCTTCAGTCAGAAGATGATAGAAAATTGATGCCACTATTTCTGAAGGCTTGGTTTAGGATAAGTGTGCTTGGATGCTTTAAAACTAACTGCTGACAATACATAAGAAAGTAGGGTAGAGTGCTTTGATTTTTAACTTTTTTTTTCTTGTTATAGTTTCATTGCAATAAACGAGCATATGAGCTCTCTTGAAGAAAAACTATTAAACTTATAAAAACAGTAGCAGAAATGTGTTCCTTCTTTTAGATTTAGATCACTGGCTTTGCATGCTTTGAAAAACAGAGGTGGGACAAACACAAGCCTACTGATTAAAAACACACACATAGAAACTTGGGACAATAAAAAGGGAAGATCAAGTTGCAGTGACAAGCCATAGTCAAACTGCATCCTTACTCATGGCTAATGCCATGTCCGACTATATTTAACAGCACTCCTGATGCAGAGCCATTGTTATGGCAAGAAAAAGATATGAAGGGGGAATAGAATGTCTTTGCATAGTTCCCCTAAATATTAGAGGAATGCTTATATTCATTTTTCTAAATCTTTTTGATATTCTAGAAGCAGAATCTCTTAACCCCAGAAATTACCTGAGGTATCATTTTATTTATTTAATATAATTTTATTGATTCCATAGAGGAAAGAAGAAGGGAAGAGAGAGATAGAGAGATAGATAGAGAGAGAGAAACAGAATCATCAATGATGAGAGAGAATCATTGATTGGCTGCCTCCTGCATGCTGCACACTGGGGATCGAGCCCACAACCCAGAAATATGCCCTGACTGGAAATTGAATCGTGACCTCCTAGTTCAGAGGTCAATGCTCAATCATTGAGTCATGCTGGCCGGGCACCTGAGGTATCATTTTAGAGATGAAGTCCATGTTTGCATAGCTAGTTATAGTGTGAGAATAATGTCAATGTTTTCTTTGTTTATTCTGTCTTGTACCAACTGCTAACGGCTCAATGACTCCTGATTTGCCTATTGTTCTTCTGGCTCTTCTGTGGGCTGGGGTTTCTAGCCATGAAGAAGCCTGCAAGGGAGAGCTTAGGACAGAATTCTCCTTTCATTCTCATAGCATCCAGAGAAGATGGAATCTCCCTGTTATTATTGCTTGCATGGACAAGAGTTCTGAAATTGCAAACGACACTAGATATTTTTATAAGCTGAGAGAAAATGAAGCAAGTACTGTTTTCTGCATTTCAATGAATTCAGTGGGATGAGTAAACACGTTTATCTAATTTCTTCAGGGTTATTGCGAACTTACCATGCACCTATACTGAACTAGAGAAATTGGAAGATGAGAACTAGAGAAACTAGAACCTTAGTGATATGTGCTTACTTACATGTATGAGATAGAGCTAAGCACACAGGAATGGAAGTTGTTGAGAAGTAGCGCTTAAAACTGATGGAGCAAAACGGCAACTATACTGCAGCATGCAGGTTTGGGTAGCTTTGAATCTATCTAGTACTCTAGAAATATGGACGAATATAGCAACCAGAAAGACTGGTTTAGAGCATCCTTAGAATACTCTAGAGCAGTGGTTCTCAACCTTCCTAATGCCATGTCCCTTTAATGCAGTTCCTCATGTTGTGGTGACCCCCAACCATAAAATTATTTTCGTTGCTACTATGTGCGGGGTCACCACAACATGAGGAACTGCATTAAAGGGACGTGGCATTAGGAAGGTTGAGAACCACTGCTCTAGGTGAAGAATAAGGAAATTCTAAAAAGAATTACCATATCATAGAGTTACCCTGTTTTCTAATACATTTGGAGAGCCTTCCAAACTATCATCATGGCACTTATAATACACTATTCTACCTTTATATTTCATTTTTTCCTTAATTGACAGCCAACTGAATTAGGACAGATAATGTGGTGTTAATTTTGAAGGCCCAGTATATGTTTAATCCTTAATGCATAGAAGGCAGTCAAAATATGTGTGCTGAATGAAGAATAGTACCATTTTCACTCTGATTTTTTTCTAATAAATGTTTAGACTACAGGTACATGTTTACGAAAACAACATGTTAATAAGAATTATATCCACATGAATGAATTTTCTTCCAGAAATAATTCTCGAAGCATATTCTTAAACAAATTTAATACTCAATAAAATTTTTATGCAGTTAAACTTTTTCACTTTGCCCTATTTTTTTATTGGAACAATGGCTTTAATTGCACATTCATAAAAGAAACTAATATTATTATTATATAACTAAAGGCTTAATGAATGAAATTCATGCAAGGGCCTTGGTCTGTCTTTGCAGCTGCGGTTTCATCTGGAAGGTCATCCAGAAGGATATTCGGAAGGTCATTCAGCTGTCTGGTCTAATTAGCATATTATACTTTTATTATTATAGCTTATATACCAATTACACCCCTCTGCCATTTTAGGTTTCCTGTGAGCTAGAGCTATGTGCCATTTATCTTGACACAAATTTGTCAAGAATATTTTATTCTTTTTCCAATGGCATCAATTATTATGATTGACAAAAATCAATGACCACTGACATTTTAACAAAGGTCCATTTTATTTAGGATCAGGAACTATTATCTATTCAAATTAAATAAAGCTATTTATCTGGCACTTCTCTTTTGAAGTTTGTCTTGATAATATCACTTTTAGATAACTGAAAATATTCCTCATCTCTTTTTGAGAGCATTAAACATCCAGCCCCATAAGCAAGAAAAATCAGCATCAACTTTTCTACTTTTTTCTTACTCTAGCTCCCTTATCTGATCCATCCTTACAATTCTTAGAATTCATCTTTGCAGTATAAATAAGCCCGTCCTTTATAGCTGGCTATAATTTTGCCACATAAGCACCCATAATGTCTTGGCAAAATTACTCTAACAGTACACTTCTTGATCTCCTCCTCTCACCCATTCCTTCACTTTACACAGCACTCAGTCGGATGTTGTCTTTGTTTTGTTTTGCTTTTCCCCAAGAGTACAAATTGACTACCCTACAACTTGACACACTTCAAAGATTCTGAAATGTCAGTTGATGTCAGTCATATCTGAAATGCTAAGTATTCTAAAATATGAAGAAAAAAAAGCCTAAATAAAATGCATTGTTAAGTTTCATGTAAGAATAGTTACTGAAAATTCTCACTATTTTTCATAAGGTATTTTTCTGATGACTTAAGATATCATTTTATTGCTGGCTTTTATGTAAATATTAGGGGTGCATATATGTTTGTGAGGGGAATCAAAGTTTTGCCACCCCAAAATATGACTTTTGGTGTATTAAAGACTCAGCAAGAAACATTGATCCTCCCCTCATTATCTGTCTAAAGAATTTAGATTAAAAAAATCTGTTTGGAGGAAGGGAAAGTCATCTTACTATCATAATATACAATAAATGTGGCAGACAAGGAGAAATCTAGCAAAGCCTGCTCACTAGACTTCCCTGTGCTCTATTGTTTCTGGGTGACCAAGAAAGAATTTCTTTGCTACGTGTTTGCTTTTTCTCATTTTCCTATAAATTACCTGCTTTCCCTTTGGCATCCCAGACTCTTGCCTCCTTCTCCTTAGTCCAGAATGGCCTATAAGCCTCAACCACCCAATACCACCTTATATTTTCATGGCACCCCTGCATGTACATCCATCATAGATTTTGAATATTTTCTCCTGTTAATCTGTTTCATGCTAACTTGATGATTAGCCCCACTAGAAGGATTTAGAAGATGGGAGGAGGTACTCTTACATCAACTCCCTAAGTGTTGTACGGTAAGAAGAAACACTCTGTCCTGCTCCTTCCTGCTCTCTGCTCAGCCGCCACAAAGCAGTAACATGTGTGAGTGCATCCTCATCTGGTGAGAACTCTACCGCCAGATGCCAAGATGCCAAGTGACAAGACCTTGGGAGGGAGGGGAAAGAGGAAGATGACTCTTCCAACACCTTCTTCAGTAAGACAGGACCTGGCAAGCATGTGACCAAGGCAGTATCTGGAACCCACAGTCATTGGTAAGTTTGCCCTGGCACTTACCCCAGCTATTCCACCCTGAGCAGCTCATCGCAGGCAAGGAAGATCCTTCCAATAACTACACTCATGGGCATCACACCATTGGCCAGGAGATAATGGACTTGGTCTTGGATTTAATTCGGAAACTGGTCAGCCTGGACACAAGTCTTCAGGGCTTTCTGTTTTTCCATAGCTTTGGTGGGGAAATGGTTCTGGGTTCACCTTGCTGCTGATGGGATGTCTCTCTGTCGATTATGGCAAGAAGTTCAAGCTGGAGCTCTCCATCTGCCCAAGCCTGCAGCTTCCCACAGCTGTAGCTGAGATCTATAGTGCCATCCTCACCCTCACACCTGGAGTTCTCTGATTGTGCCTCCATCACTGCTTCCCTCAGATTTCATGGAGCCCTGAAGGTTGATCAGACCGAATTCCAAATCAGCCTAGTGCCCAACCCTAAATCTACTTCTCTCTGGCTACAGATGCCCCCCTGTCATCTCTGCAAAGAAAGTGTATCAGGAACAACTCTCTGTACCAGAGATCAGCAATACATGGTTTGAGTCAGCCAACCAAATGGTGAAATGTGACCCTTGCCATGGTAAATATATGACTTGCTGCATGTTAGACCATAATGATGGGTTGATGTGCTTCCCAAAGATGGCATTGCTGCCATTGCCACCATAAAGACCAAGTATACCAGTTTGTGGACTGGTGCCCCACTGGCTTCAAAGTTGGCATTAATTACCAGCCTCCCACTGTGGTACCTGGTGGAGATCTGGCCAAAATACAGCAAGCTGTGTGCATGCTGACCAACACCACAGCCGTTGCTAAGGCCTGCGCTTACCTGGACCACAAGTTTGTCCTGATGAATGCCAACCGTGCCTTTGTTCACTGGGTGAGGCACAGAGGAAGGAGAGCTCTCTGAGGCCCACAAGGACATGGCTGTCCTTGAAGAAGGTTATGGGGAGGGTGGTGTGGATTCTGTTGAAGGAAAGAATGAGAAAGGAGAGGAACACTGAAGTTAAAAGATCACTAAGGTACTGCTTTTACAAGGAAGCTTATTCTGTTTTAAATATGGGAATGTTGTGGTTTGATCAGTTTGTTTGTATGTAGCAGTGTATACCCTCATATACAATTATGGGTTTGCTTTAAAACATGTTCAGACAAAAGCTGTCCATTTATCGGATGGGATTGGATAATGTATTACCAGTCTTAAATAGAAAAAAGAGGGGGAGGAATATTACCTTTTGACACCCCATGTTTACATATTAGTCTTCCTAACTAAATTTTGAGTTGAGGTATGACAATTATTATTTTCAACACAAAGATAAAACCTTGATGGTTCTTAATATATATCTGTTTTCAGGCATTTCTCATGTAGCTGTACCAATTCAAAATATGACTAGCTATTATGGATTCTTTCTCTGTGAGTATACATACCCACTGTTATTGCCTTTATATTCCCTTAATAATATTTTAACATTTAGAAACTGTGCTTATATCACTTGTAATTACTAATCTTGGTAATTAGTATATCTAATCTTTTTTTCCATAAAAGTCTGACCATAGGTTTATCAAATGTATAGGTGTTCGCTGCTAATGTGTTTTTTTCTTTGTCACTGAAGTGTAATTAAAATGTATATTGATTTTGCCCTGACCAGTTTGAGTCAGTGGATAGAGAATCACCCCGCAGACTGAGAGGTCCCAGGTTTGATTCCAGTCAGGGCATGTACCTTAGTTGCAGGCACATCCCCAGTAGGAGGTGTGCAGGAGGCAGCTGATTGATGTTCCTCTCTCACTGATGTTTCTAACTCTCTATCCCTCTCTCATCCTTTCTGTAAAAAAAAATCAATAAAATATATATCTTAAAAATGTATACTGATTTAATCATAGATTCACATGTAGTTATTGCAAAAAAGAATAAAAAAAGAGGTCCCATATACAGTTTTTTTCATCTCCTCTCCATCCCCCCAAGTGATAGCAGTCAATTATTTGCCATCTGTCTGTGGAGGACCAAGAACATTTCTCTATTAAACACGCATTGTGGTGGGGTCACCCACTCCTGTGTTCCCCAGCGGCCCTGTGTCTGGCAGTAGGAAGGGTTCATCTGGCTTCTGAAGACAAAAGGCTATTTGTTGTAGGATTTCCCCTCTTCCTCTGGATCAGTGGTTCTCAACCTTCCTAATGCCGCGACCCTTTAAGAGAGCTCCTCATGTGGTGGTGAGCCCCAACCATGAAATTATTTCCGTTGCTACTTCATAACTGTAATTTTGCTACTGTTATGAACTGTAATGTAAATATCTGATAGGCAGGATGTATTTTCGTTGTTACAAATTGAACATAATTAAAGTATAGTGATTAATCACAAAAACAATATGTAATTGTATATTGTGAAATATTTCTAATTACAAATAAATGAAATTTTGTCTTGAATCATGGTGTAGCATGGGTAACAGTCTTCATATGTAACAGTAAACTACATTGCTACATTTTGCTACACCGAGGAGCAGTGTGTTTGTTCCTAAGACCATGGGAAATAGGTGTTTTCCAATAGTCTTAGGCAACCCCTGTGAAAGGGTCATTCGACCCCCAAAGAGGTCACGACTCAAAGGTTGAGAAACGCTGCTCTGAATGATGAAGAACACTTCCCATGTTGGGTACTTATTATCATGGGGTAACTGTTTTGGGACCCCACAACTATAGTGCTCTTTGCGGGAAGGGAAGGAATTAGTCGAGTTGGGTGGCCTTCTGTTTATAGTTTTGGAGTTGGAAAACATTGGATCAGAATCCTTTGCTAGTTGATACAGAGGCTTAAAACTCACTAGCTTACAGAGACTTAAAACTCCCTATTCTGTGTGTTCTTTTTGTCACACGGGGTCTAGTGGACACTATTGCTGAAGCTGTGTCTATTTGATTGGGTTCCCTAGAAACAGACTCTGAAATAAAGATTTTCACACAGATGTTTTGCTGAAGAGGGCACAAGAGATATACCTGTAAGAAAGAAAAGAAACATTGGGCAGAGGCTATCCATTCATATACAGCTGGGTCCTCAGCCAAACACAACAGGAAGTTCTGGAGCTGTGATATTCCTTCAGAGTTCGGGGGCTGGTTCTGTACCTTTGCCATTCGGATATTGACCACATGTTCCCTGTTGGGGGTAAAGAGGGAGGGACAGTAATCTTGAGGTTGGCTCTGTGAGGATGAGGGCAAGTCCTCATGCAGCTGGTATTTCCTTAGGGGATAGATGTGTCAACCCTGCTGAGGCTATTTCCCAGCTTTACTGAAATATAATTGACACATAGAACTGTAAAATTAAACTTAATTTTTGTACCTTTTTGTGCCCTTGAACTTAAAGTGAGTCTCCTATAGGCAGCATATATTAGGGCTTGCTTTTTGTTTATTCAGTCACATGTGTGGTTCAATTATTACATTCTGTGACTATAGTTATTTATAAAAGATCATTCTAGCTTAATTTAAAGAATAAATTGTAGGGGATGAAAACCAGGAGCATGATATATATATTTACATGATTGTGACTTGCTTGACAATGGTAGTAGAGGTATTAGATTTTATTAGATGAATTCCAGATATGTTTAGAGTTGGAGACAAAATTAATTGCTAAAAGATTGATCGGAGGGTAGGAGAAATAATTATCCAAGACTGAACATATATTAGTGGCTTGAGAAATTGTAGGCCACTAGTAGAGTTTTCTAAGGGAGAGAGCATGCTCAGACTGGGAGAGATGCAAATTTTGTGAAATAACCAGTAAGCCTCTGGAGCTCATGTTAATTTTGAGAAGCAAGCTGCACATCAGGAGAAGAAAGATCACAAGTGGGCATTTGGTTATGTATATCTGGAATTTTGTAGAAAATTCAACCAGGGTTCATGATTCTGAATAAAATTAAAGAATACAGTTATTGTTTTTAAATCCAAGAGCCTTCTTGTATACTTGCTGGAGAACATGCAGATGTACTAATGAGAGGAAACCCACTGTGCATCCAAGTCAGGAGACAGGGAGATGCTAACAAGAAAAGAAAGAAAAGGAGCTCTTAGGGAAGTAGAAAAACAAAACAAAACAAAAAACATGAAGGGTAGGATAAAAGAAAGGCAAAAAAAAAAATTAGAAAGTTAGCTATTACTTTATTCATATATATGCTTAAAAGTTTTGTGAAGATAAGTGATCATTGGTGTTAGAAAGCTTTAAATAGAGGATACCATTAAAAAGAAAAACCTAAATGGAATTGTAGGGAGAATTAGTAGAAAATTGTGGTTGAGACAAGAGAAGAAATTATTTAGAAACAATGAGACACAGAAAAAAATCAGCCCGAACCCAGGGCTCTTAAATATAGATGTGCAAGGGAAAAGCAAATACAGTGTTCACATAAAATGGCTTTAAGGAAATCAGTCATTAGAAGACTGCTAGCAGTGAAGTTACAATAAGAAGAAAAGGAACACATAAAAATTGAATATATGGAAAAACATGTTGGTAAATAAGGAATTTTGAAAGTGGAAAGTGTGAGAATTTGTACCAGATAATTGGCTATACAGGATAATGGGCTAAGGAGAGTCTGGGTTCTGTCTATTGTAACTAAGGCAAATAGACACATGAATCATTATCGTGTTCCACGGAAATAGATGCAATGTATAAGGAATGCATTCTAGGGATTAACAAATAGAGATTTAAGTTTTAGATAATGATTGCAGAATTTTATTTGAAATTATACTTAACTTTTTTTTATGAGGCCTTCCACAGGCTTTTACTGGCTAAGTTTTATTCTTGTCTTATAAGTTCCTATATTCGTATACATTTCACCACTTTTTCATTATTCTGTTTCCAATTTTCTGCTCATGGGTCTTTCCAGCCCATTACACCTGTGAGAAAAAGAGATTGTGTATTACATATCTTTGAATTCTGAGTACATAGCATGGTCTTATGAAGTGCATAGAAGGCACTAGAGACTTATTAGTTGATGGCATGAACTTCAAACACTTAGAGGAAAAACATGTTTATGTTATTCAGAAGCATCACAATGAAATTTCTTTGAGTTTTAATTCCCAAGAATATGGGATTTTTTTTTCTTGCAGGGTTGAGTTGTTTGAAGTATGGCCTTATCTAAGAGATTCATTCTCATAAGAAAAAAACATCACCTTAGAGTTTCTCTAGTCTTTATTTCTTTATGCCTGGAAAAGAATCAACAACCTATTTGTATATAGGGAAACAAAACAATATAAATGTCCCAATCAGAGAAAATGTAATATGGGAAATTAGTTACATGGGTGTTTGAAGACCAAAGAAACACCATGTCTGAGAAAGTAAACACAGATGAGAAACAAGAGGAAGCCCCGCCAGTCCTAAAACGAGAGCAGTGGTCGGCAAACTGCGGCTCTGTTGACTAATGAGTTTGTTGACCACTGACCTAGACTCTCGATTTCAATAATTACAGGCTGTTGTTGTTCCTTATGATTAAGCCCCTATCCCAGTGTTTGGCAAACTCATTAGTCAACAAAGCCACAGTTTGCCGACCACTGAATTAGAGGGACACATGATGTTATGAGAGCTCTGAAGCTGGTGGTCTATAACAAGGCCTACACTTTATCAGGAAGTGAGGCACAAAGGGAAGGGGCACTTTGTAGGACACAGAGTAATGGGAAATAGCAGCTGATGCCAGTGAGTCTACTGGAAGCAGACAGTGAGCGTAGAAAGTCTTTTGTGAACTTAACCCATAATCTTCTTATGGTTCCTACATTGGCCAAAAGGTAAAGGCACTTGTTCCTATAATACTAAGCAAAGCAAAAATAGGAAGTATTAGGGATTCATCTAAGAGGAAATAGATCATTTTTAGATAATGAATGCTCATAGATAAATCTCTCAAATATATCTTACCAAATAATAAAATATGATGACAAAACATTTCTAATTTTATTACAACTACAGCACAACTTGCTGAAGCTGCAAATGCTTAGACTGATTTGGAAATGTTGTCCATTAATTCATAAATTGGTATCAGTATGGAAGAATCTATGACAGAATCTTTATTCCCTCATTTGTTTCACACATTAGAAGAAAAATCCATTCTTCTTATCTGATTTAGAAAGAATCGTGTTAAAATGGTAGAGCTCACTAAATTTTGAAAGCATAGGAAGTAATTGATTGAGCAATATTTCTAGCCTCAGATCAGTGTTGTATGCCATTTTTAGTTTGAAATTACTCATTTGATTCTACAGGGAAATGATGTTAGACAATTTAAGTAATAACAATCAGAATTAATGAATATGTTTTCATTAAATTCAAATGCACCAAAAGCATTATCATTGAAATCATATTTCCCTATCCAGAAGGAACACTTTATTTTCAATGTTTCCCCTCATAATTTTCACATATAATGACATAAAATAAGTTAAAATAACTTAGTGTATTCAAGCAATAATTTCCTAATTGAGGATTGGGTTTCATTTTTTTTTTTTTCATAAGAAGATACATGTGTTTGAAAACAGAGGAGAAAATGTCTTCAACGGAACCTCATCACAGACATTTACTTCTGGTTAATATCTTGATATTAGTGGATATTTTCCTCCTGAACTCAGAAGGTCTTTTGGCAAATCAAATGCTGCTTTTCTGTTACTAAACAAATAATAAATCAGACCACAGAGGACAGTAGCAGAAACCTTATCAACTCCTAAATTGCAACACGCCTTCACTTTCAGCAACTTCTTGGGTTTACCCTACCAGAGTTTTCCAGACAAAGACAAAGTGGCCCTGGGGAAGCTATTGAGAATGCAGACAGTAGAAATGCCCTGCAAAAGACTTAGAATTAAGAGAAGGCATGTCATATAAGGACTGGTCAAAATTTCTATATTGGGGAAAATATTGAGTATTAATGAAAATGTGGCAAAATATAGGTCCAGAGTGTTAACAATAAGCACTGGGATTCAGCACCTCTTCCTTACAGCAGTGAGCAGCAGTTCTCAACCTGTAGGTCACAACCCCTTTGGGGGTCGAACGACCCTTTCACGGGGTCGCCTAAGACCAGCGGAAAACACATATTTCCCATGGTCTTAGGAACCAACACACCGCTCCTCAGTGTAGCAAAGTGTAGCGATGTAGTTTACTGTTGTCATATTAAGACTGTTACCCATGCTACACCACGATTCAAGACAAAATTTCATTTATTTGTAATTAGAAATCAATATTTCACAATATAAAATTACATATTGTTTTTGTGATTAATCACTATGCTTTAATTATGTTCAATTTGTAACAATGAAAATACATCCTGCATATCAGATATTTACATTACAGTTCATAACAGTAGCAAAATTACAGTTATAAAGTAGCAACGGAAATAATTTTATGGTTGGGGGTCACCACCACATGAGGAGCTGTATTAAAGGGTTGCGGCATGAGCAAGGTTGAGAACCACTGCTTTAGAGTGATAAGATTTCATTTTATAACATTCTTGTCTTAGTGTTGAAAAACTATTAATAGGGACATTGTATTAGATGGAAGGCAGATAGAGAAAATCAAATGTGTTCCCAATTATCCTTGAAAATAATAGTAGTTCCCAAGTTACTTAGAGGTCAGTGGGGTTTAAGAGAATAGGCATGATTTAATAACCATAAAGAAGAAAGCTACGACAAGTCATTGATTAGTTGAGACATTTGAATTAGAAGCGAGGCTTAAATATGACTCATTAATTTCTGACTTCCTGACTTCTGATTTTTGAGTTAATTTTGTACTTCAGTACATTCAATAAAGGTGATGGCATTTTGTAAGTCTACAGTTTAAGGGAACAATAATTAGTCTTTATAATCACCACCCCATGTACTATTTTCTACAATAAGTAAGATGTTGAATAATAAACCAGAAATGATTTTAAATGCCAACTGCAATAATTAATTTTAGGTGTCAGTTTGGCTACACAATGATGCCACTAGTTTAGTCAAACAGAATCTAGAAGTCGCCATGGAAGATTTTATTTAAATTTGTTATTAACATTGAAGTCATTAGACTAGAGTAATGCAGATTATCATTCACAATGATATCATCCAATCAGATAAAGCCCTTAGAGTAAAAGACTGATGTTTCCTGAAGCAGGTATTCTGCCTTCAGACTGCAAAATCAAGTTTTTTATCTGGGTTCCTATCTTTTTGACTCAACCTGAATCTC
>PVJN01005777.1:0-79622 GCA_004026805.1 Lasiurus borealis
AGTTGGATTTCTACTCTGTTTCTCTGTGATTTGAGCTTAGCTAATCTGGGATGGACTCTGAACTGTAGCAAAGAAAAGCTTTCTCAGCTGGCCTTTGACTTTCATTGACTGCAGAGTACCTATTAATGGCCATTGCCCCTGGATATTTGACAAATCACATGTCTCTTCAGTTTAGTTATTTCCAAATGACTATAAGGGGATAAAAACCTAAATGGTCCTCTGAAATGTCATTCATGTTGCACTCTGGGATCCACGTTGCACTGTTGGTGCCAGCCTCTGACGATGGAGAATGAAGTGTTCAGGACCTTTCTCAGGCCCTTGTGGACATGCTTGGGTCCAGATTATCAAGTGATCATTTGCAGGCTACCTTCCTTGTCCATGGCACAGATCAGATCTCAGGCACAGACATCCCAAGCATCATACTGAAGCATTGAATTTTTTTTCCTTCTAAGTACAATTCAAAACTGAAGTCATTTAAACCTGAATAATAAAACGGAAGTAATTTACTAACAGTTTCCAATGAGTCCAAGAGATGCAAGAAGTAGCCATCACCTTAGTGAAGTCAGATGTTAAAGCCATGTTCTCCAGCTGAAGTAAGAAGTGGTTCCACTGATGGGCATTAATTGGGTATAGATGTAACTTAAGTATGGGTAGTCCCTGCTGAGTTGTTCGTGGTTCTTTTTCCCCACTTTTTTCAACTAAAGCTCATTGGGAGATTTTTTATTTCAGTGTTGACTTACTCTTGATTCCTGATATGAACTCTACTTGATTGTAATAAAATAGTAAAAACAAAAATATATAAAATAATAAATAAGTAATAAGAAATAACTTTTAACAGCAATCGTGTTGTTTTTCATTAGCTCATATTCACTTGGGCTTCTTGGATATATGATTTAAGATACATCGGTCTAGCTGCCTCTTAAAAGTCTTCTGGAACATCCTAATAAATTCATCATAAACAAGCTTCTTTGTGGGAAGTAGAAGTAGGGAAAGGATTCTTGCCTTAACCAGAAGAACAATATTGCATTACACCTCTCCAGTGACTTAGAACCAAGTGAGCCTTCATTAATACTATGTATATGGGCTTTGGATTACTTATTCAATGAGCATTTAAAAAAGTGACCTGAGCACAGCAGAACAGTGGTTTCACCCAGAGGGGTGATCATGAGGCGAAGAAAGACAGTACACAGGTAGTTTGAGACCATGTGTTCTGAACATCTACTATTTTCATAGCATGAACTACACAGAAAAAAGACTGGAAAAATCTTCTTGGCAATCCAGACAATAAGATAAAGTAAGATACAACAGTGAGTGGTAAACAGACCCTGTCCTCGAGAAATATGATCAGGAAGTGCTTCAGCCACTCATCCTCCATTTCCTTTATCTGAGCCCAGCAGCCAGACATCCCTAATAGTAGTAATCACCATGGCCACTTAACGAGTGCTTGCTTTGTGCCAGGCACTGCATCTGAATCCTGCTTCATCTCATTTATGCACTTTAGCTCATTTATATGTTTTAGCTCTCTTAATCAGTCCAAGAAGGCTTTGATGATTATGTCGGAGTCACAATTCTGCATGTGAAGAAATCAAGGCTCTAAGAGACTAAATAACCCAGGACATTTGGCTGCAGAGCCAGTGAAGGATCTTCATCTGTGCCCTTCAGAGAGAGGAGTCTGAGGTTATGAGAGTGTGGTGGCGGAGGGGAAGTGGGTGAATGCAGAGAAAGAGAGCAGGAGCAATGACATCTGGGTTGCAGGATGCCAGTGAGGCAGAGTTAATTAATTCAAAAAGTGCCCACAGATTCCCCACCGTCATGGCGCAATGGTTGAGCATCAACTCATGAGCCAGGAGGTCACAGTTGGGTCCCCAGTCAAGGCACATGCCTGGGTTGCAGGTTAGGTCCCCAATAGTGGGTGAGCAGGTAGTAGCTGATGGGTGATTCTCGCTCATCATTGCTGTTTCTCTCTCTCCTTCTCCTTTCCTCTCTCTGAAATTAATAAAGAACATCTAAATTTACTTTTTTATTTTTTTAAGTGTGCACAGAGCTCCTCTGTAAATTCTGGCAGTTAGCAGCCACTGCTCAGAAGTAACACCTGAGAGGATCCAACCCCATTGCAAGAGGCATGTCCTGCTCTGGTTTTCAGCAGGATCATAAGAAGAAGAAGCATCTATTTCAAAGTGTTCCAGAAAAACACATCAGGGGACATCCTTACTCGGTAGTTCTTGATAAAGGTGTGAGAAATATGTTTCCTTAGAGGAGAGAATCTCTAGAAGATTCTTGTCCTATGGTTTGTTTTTTGAAAATTTTTCAAGTCCAGAAACCGATAAGGAGGAAATATGTTCAATCTTTACATCATAGAAGGGAACATAAGGAACATTTGATGTCTGCCTTTTATGTGTTTGGTCCTGTCACCGCAACTATTTCACTTGCTTGCTTGTACCCTGCCTAGTTCCTGGAAGACTGTGTGATGGATCATCTCATTTCATCCCCAGACCATCCTTAAATTCATCCCCACTTTACAGATGAAGAGACTTAGCACACACAGAGGAACTAAGCAGCTAGCCTGGGGTTACTTGGAGAGAAGAAACTAGGCTCAGGGCCTTGCCTTTTCCAGCATCATCCTGCACCTAAACTCATCATCCTACACTCCACACATGTACAAACCACAGTGCAACTCAGTGAAAAGTGCCAGGCGTTAAAAATCCAAATTTTATCTTCTAGGGGAAAAAATACCATATTTCACTCTGGTTTTTTAGGTTGTTGTGATAGCTGGACCACATTTGGGGGCCTTCACTCAATGCAATTATAGGCACTTCTTTGTTTTAGACCACAATTGCATTCCATGTCTTAAAATGCAGGAACTCATCAGTCACCGGGCAGACCAGTGATAATTGCCAAACCTTAGGCTGGCAATGTGGTGGTTAGAGCATACCAAACCGAATTTTTCTCTGCAGAACTCTCTGTGAGCTCTTTCACTTAAAGACAAACTTGTTAATGACTTTCTATAAATAAGCTCTAGCTTATAATTATTGTTCCTGCAACAGCTGCTGAAATATGACCTCCCCTGAAATACAAAACACCTTTTCTTTTCTCTTTACTTTCTTGTGGGAGGAAAACATTTGTACTCAGGAAAGCTAAGTGGTCCGGGCTCCCTGTTTGGCTGTGTGACCTGGGAAGAGTTGCTTAGACTCTCTGTGCCTTCCTTTCACCCTTTGCCTATTTCAGAAACAAATTGGGTAGTATGGGTGAGCTCCTCAAAAATATGGACTATGTAGCATTTGTCTCTGGGCTCCTGAGGTCTGGCACATGATGGGCACTTGGGACTTGTGTGTTGACTGGAAATAAACTCACTTGAGTTGACTATGCCTTGAAAAATTTAAAGGGCTGTAGAAATGTGACGTTGTAATCACTATCATTTAAATGAAAGGAGAGGTTAATACCTAGAGTCTTTCAACATGTGCTTCTTCCTATCACTTCAGAACACGTTCTAGAAAATGAATGTCTTGAAGTTTTTTATTCATCTCTCAAATTTCAACTGGCAGTGACCTGCTTTTGTAAATAAAGTTATTGGAACCCAGCCACACCCATTCTTTCATATTTTGTCTATGGCTGCTTCATACACAAGCAGAATTGAATAGGTGTGACAGAGACCAAACAGACAGCCCACAAGGTTGAAAATATAGGGTGTCCCTAAACTGTATACACACTTTAACAGATGACAATCCACTTAATTGTCACTCCTTTTCAGATTTAACTGATTTGAAATAATGGATGAAGCCAGACTAAGCTTGGGACAAAAAAAAATTTTATCCTAAAGTGCCACTAAACTTTTTTTATGAGGATACATAAAAGATAAAGTTTACAGCACAAAACTGGCAACAGTCATGAACTGAGAGCACACAAATACTGAACGAAATGATTGTTTATGTTTGCGATTCCATTGCTTCACATTATTATGGTAGCAGTGCCTGGACCAGAACAGTTATCAGTTTAAAAACAGGTGTTCACAAAAAAAATATATATATATTCGTTTCTGTAGATTCTTTTAAATTTTGAAAATGAACTACATGTTAATAAACAATGACTTTATCATAATTCAAAGTGTGTATACTTTTTTGGGGGGTGGGCACCCTGTATGTACTATCAAACTCTTTACAGAAAAGCCTACTGCCCTGTGAATTATAAGGATGTGTTTCTCTCTATAAACTCTGATTTCATCCAGTGCCTATAATGTACATGTCTGAACAGGACAAAACAATGGGAAATATACCCAGGATATATACAGCTAACACCTTCCTTAAGTTTCTTTGGGGAACAGACTCAGAGTGAGGACCCAGAAGAAGGAGCTGCATATACCTAACCCCTATGCCCGTAGGAGCTGAAGGCTTTATCTCTACTGCTCATATAATAAATTACAGACAATAAAAACAATTTATATATATATATATGCCTAATTGACTGGCTGACTGGCCAGTAGCTATGACATGCACTGACCACCGGGGGCAGACGCTCAATGCAGGAGCAGAAACTACAGGCATGGAAACATGGAACAGACTGATGAATCTTAAAGGGGAAATGGAGAGGGAGGACAGGAAGAGATTAACCAAAGATCTTACATGCATTCTAGAGGCCTGATGCATGGATTCATGCAAAGGTGGGGTCCCTCTGCCTGGCCTGTGGGGATCGAGCCAAAACTGGCTCTTGACATCTTCTGAGGAGTCCTGGATTTCGAGAGGGCACAGGCCAGGCTGAAGGAACCCCACCGGTGCACAAATCCTTGTACTAGGCTTCTAATAGCTAAATATTAAATAATAATTACATGTCAATCCCTGGGCTAAATTCTTTATATATTCTATCTCATAAAATCATCCCCACAATTTTATGAGGTATTTAGTATTAATTTTCCTATTGATAAAGGAGAGGTCTGCCTTGCCCAATGGTTTCCAATGGTGAAGCCAGGCTTTGCAATCCACATATCTCAGTGAGACATTTAGTTTCTGGGCTCCCATTAGAGATACCCTTAAGGATTCCAGGATGTTCCCTTACCAGCTCAGCCAAGTACCTTGCTCTTCCTGCTGCCAGGGCATTACATTTTGTCTTATTATTGACAACAGGTATAGCTTCATTCATTTACTTAACAATTATTTCTACCTTGTTACACAAATATGTGCCAGGTACTCTATTGGGTATTAGAGACATCCTGGGACCAATCAGAAACAGTTTTGGGGTATTGGAGATATCATGGGGCCAATCAGAAACAGTTTTAGTGTGGATGAAGCTAAAAGTCTAGTGAAAGTGATAGACATTAATCAGTCACACAATAAATGTTGAAGTGAAAGCGTAATCTGTGTTTCAAAGAAAGGCACAGGATGCCCTGAGAGAGGGTTACTGGGATCTCTCTCAAGAGGTGACCCTTAATATCAGATCTAAAGGAGTTCATAAATTAGTCAGGTGCCGGGGATGGAAGAGTGTTCTAAGCAGAGGGAACAGCATATGCACAGGCTCTAGGGAAGGAAGGAACATGGTATGTAAGGGAGACCAAAAGTCACTGTGGCCAGAGCACATAGAACAAGGAGACTTGGTTGGAAAATTGGGGGGAGGGGGAGAGGTCACACAAGGCTTGTGCTCAGATTTGATGTAACGGGAAGTGATGAGGATGTTTAAGCAGGGGTGGGTAGGGTGGTGACCTTGCTCCAAAGGCCACTTGTGGTCCTCTGATACAAGTTCTCTTTCACTAATGGACTTCAGCTAATGGAGCATCATACTGAGAACGACAAACTAAGGTGTACACATCAGGGTCTGAAAATACAGCTGGTCTCCCTGCCAAGGGGTGAGGAGTGAGTGAGCAGCAACCTGGCATGCCCTGGGAGTCACCTCACTGCCACCAAGTGACAATGCTGTGTGAGGCCTTCACACCAGAGGCTGCTCCTAGCCTAACTGGTGACAAGAATAGCTTGCTGTCCACTCAAAAGCTTGCTTGCAGCAGGTTGGCTCATTTGGTGAAGATGAGTACTTACCTTTTAACTGGAAACCTGTGTTCCTTGTCACCAAAGACCGATCTTTGTCAGGCTCCATGCTTCCGTTCTGGGACACACAGAAAGCTCCGCCTTTGATCCTGAGAGAATTCTAGGCATATGGTAAACACAATTCTCCATCCCCCTTAGAATGGAATCCAGATGCCCTAGCTTAGCCTACCAGGCTCTCTGTGGTCTGATCCTATCTCCCTGTTTGACTTCAAGTCAGACCACACTCCCTCACTTAGTCGTTGCTTACTAAACATTGAATGAATGGATCTAGGAATGATTACATGATCTTGGGCAAGACACAGCCCTTCTCTGATCTCAGTTTCTTCCTTTTTAAAAGAATTGGCTGGCCTGGGTTTTCTCTAAGGCCCCTTCTAGAATGAAGATTATGCCCTGAAGGAGATGTAGAATTCGGATTCATTCAGCAAACACTTGCCAACATCTCCTTTTAAGCCAAGTCCCATGACAGATCCCAGGGATATGATGATGGAGATTCCTACTATTGAGATGTGTATTCAAAATTAGAGATAGGTCCTTACAAAGAATTGATGTGAGGCAGTATGTTCTGGGATAGAATGCAAGGTGTGAGCTAATGCCACTCAATGTAGAGTCACCTCAGGTCATGCAGAACTTGGATACAAAGACCTGAATCGTGGTGTCTGCCACATTTGAGCACCGAGAAAAGACCAAAATTATAACATTTCTTCCTCTAAGGCAGCCATTTCTCAATCTTGCATTTCAGAAAGCTTCTCTAAAAGTACAGCCATCTAAATTGATAAAGAGTCAAGATTAAAAAATAATTTCCAGTCATCCAGGTATAGCTCTTTCACATGTAATTCCAGCTAGACTAGCAGAAGTCCTTGGGGTGTCTCTTTAATGAATCGCTAAACTTGGTGTTTCATCAGCATGTCATCGTAAACCCTGAAGATTTCGCTCTTGCAAGCAGTATCAACATTGTCCTTCTCCCTGCAGTCTCAGTTGCTTCACGCACTTGCTCAGATGGTCAAACATTCACTAATTGATCCCCTATTTCCTGTCAAATACCTAGATTACCTTGAGTAAGCCCCCCAGTTGGGGGTCAATTAAACTACAGTTTAATGCTTAGCCTAATTATTCAATATTCTACCTTTGGGAGTTTTGGATTTTAAAATATTACCTATAACTGGCAAGAAGTAATCCGCAGACATCACTTTTAGAATCCAGCTGCCAATTTAATACTCTTCTTAGCCTCTGTATGTGGCTGTTTCCCAAGCCCAATTTAAGGGCAGGACAAGTGGCAACCTCCTTCCCCCAGACCCACCTGCAGCCAGGCACCTGGTGAGGGGTTGGTGGGTATTGGCTTGGCACCACTCTCCATGGCTGGGGAGGAACAAAGGCAATGGCTACAGGCCGTGTGGTCGCCCCGACAAACACTTGGGAGACAGGTGGAGGGGAAGCAGCACCTTCTCACAGTGAAGTGCAGCTATTGGTGCTTGAACTGATCCAAGTCCTCAAGTGTCTCCCCGTCTTGCCCTTGATGCCAGAGTTGTGTTCTAACAGGTGGGAACCAGAAGTCTGGCCATAGCCAATCTGCCTTCTGGAGTCTTCTGGATAATTTTGCTTTTTCCCCCTCCATTTGGATGCCTTTTATTTTGTTTCCTTGTCTAATTTCTCTGGCTGTGACTTCTGGTACTTTATTGAATAGAAGTGGCAACAGTGGGTATCTTTGCCTTGTACTGGATCTTGGGAAACTTTTTCAGTGCTTCCCCATTGGTTATGATGATAACTGTGTGTTTTTCATGTATTACCTCTCTCATGTTATGTTCCTCTGTGTCTTTTTTAAATGGTTTTTATCATGAGTAAATAGTGAGTTTTGTCAAATAATTTTTGAGGTTATCATGTATTTTTTTATTGTTATTCTGTTAATAGGGTGCATCACATTGTTTTATATATATTGAACCATCCTTGCATCCCAGGAGTAAATCCCACTTGGTCATGGTATATAATTCTTTTAATGTGCTGTTGAATTCAGTTTGCTAGTATTTTATTGACAATTGTATCTGTTTATTAGGGATGCTGGCCTACAGTTCTCTTTTCTTGATATGTTTTTGTCTGGCTTTGATATTAGGATGATGCTGGCCTCATAAAATGAGTTTGGAAGTGTTCCCTCTTCTGTTTTTTTGTGTTGTTTTTGGTTTTTTTTGGAAGAGTTTAAGGATGAATTCTTCTTTGAATGTTTGCCAAAAGTCATCTGTGGAGCTATCTGGTCCAGCTTTTCTTTATCGGAAGTTTTTTGTTTGTTTGTTTTATTTTTTATGACTACTTCAATCTTCATATTTATGTTCATTTGTTCAGAATTCTATTTTTTCTTGACTCAGTCTAGGTAGGTTATACATTTCTAGGGGTTTACCCAAATATTTTAAGCCCTACATGTGTATGTATGTGTATGATTTAAAAGCATGCAAAAAATAAAAAAAAATAAATTCTAAAGTGTTGAAAGTCATATTGTTTGAGCTAGGATTAGATAAAGGTAGAAGAGGGGGGCTATCACTTTTTTTCTTCTCTATTTTTTATTTTGTTCCAAAAAATGATACATCTGTACTGTTTAAAAATCTATTAAAACCGTAGCCCTGTCCTAGCCAGTTTCACTCAGTGAATAGAGTGTCAGCCTGTGGACCAACAGGTCCCAGGTTCTATTCTGGTCAAGGGCATGAACCTCAGTTGCAGGCTCCTCCCCAGTCCAGGCCCTGATTGGAGGCAATCAATGTATTTCTCTCACATCGATGTTTCTCTCTGTCTTTCTTTCCTTCACTCTCTCTAAAAATCAATGGAAAAATATTCTCAGATGAGGATTAATAAAAAAAATTGTTAAATAAAAATAAAACCACAGCCCTAAGATGAGTGTCCAAAGAGGGATTATCATACCCACTTTTCAGAGGAAACAAGTGAGCCCACAGAGGTGGGATATTAGTCATGTGGTTCAAAATTGGGGGGATTGAGAATTCATGTGACTATATATGTATGCTGTGTTACACAATTTTTTTTAAAGAAGAGGTTTTTAAAAAAAAAAAATAGGTAACAGAGGGAAAACCTATTTTATTGGAACACAGTTCCAGGACTCCTTTGCCCTCAGACTGCTGTTGCACAGGCACATTGCTGATCCTCTTGGAAGGAGGAAGTTGAGTCCTTCACAGTCACATGACCTGGGAGCATGGGGAGCCTAAGCCATCAGCTCTGTCTGCATCAGGACCTGGCAGCTCCCTGCTCGCCCAGCAGCCTGAGGAGGATTTACTCGCTGCCAGTGGCAGCTGTCGGTGCAGGACGTGGGCCCCTGCAGGGCAGTTCCGCTCCTAATAAGGGAAATTCACTTTACATGCACTTCAGGGGAAATGTCCTGAGATGGAGCCAGAGCCAGATGGGCACTGAGCTGATGAAAGGCATGATTGTTACCAGAAAACATTTGCAAATATGGATGGGTATTTTTGTATGCGTGTGCATATATATGTGTGTGCGTGCATTTTACCCACACACATCTCCTCAAAATCCCTTCAGTTACAATATTGTCTTTCCAGTTGTTCTACAATATACCCTTATGTCGGGTGGCTATGCTGTGCCTCACACATTTTAACGCTACACTGTTGTCTTATTATTGTTTCTCCCTCCTTCCAGGTGCAGCTCATCCACTATAACCATGAGTTGTACACAAATGTCACAGAAGCTGCAAAGAGCCCAAATGGATTGGTGGTAGTTTCTATATTTATAAAAGTAAGTGTCTTGCATTCCTTTATTCTTCTCCTCTTGCTCATTCCCACCACAATCAGGATATCTTTTCTCCGTCCTGCTGGATGTGAGACATAGCACAAAGGGTAGTGTGCGTGCCCAAAATAACCTGCAGGGTGGTGATTTGACATCCACGAGATTTATGAAGAATGAGGTCCCTCTCAGCGAGACGCAAACATGATGGGTTCCATTTCACGGCACCAGGGCCTGTCCTAGAGAACGAAAACGGTGCTGGATCCAGGTGCCACCTTCTGCAGAAAAAGCAGAACCCAGTAACAGGAGAGGAAAGGGTAGCTCACTGACACCCCACAGGATTAAAGCCCTGCCCATCCTTGGGAAACAGAGATGCATGTGAGGTGTCCCTCCCCTTGGCTGCTGCACTAAACAGCTCCCTCCAGCTTCCCCACTATGGCTCTGGGCATCATCTTTCTCCATCCCTTCCCCCCTCCCTCCTTCGTAAGCATCCCCTGAAGAAAACTAAGCAAAGATCACCAGTGCTAACTTTCTGACACTCTTGGGAGGCACCACATCTTCCTAGCAATCAGCAACAAAACAAATCTCCTACCAAGCCAGTTCTAATTTGTTAAAAGGTAATTGCCATTAACATTTTTGACAGATGGAGAGAGAAAACAGGTATGCAATTTTAAAGAAAGAAAGAAACAAAGAAATTGTCTTTTCCATTGGTGGTGGGGAGCAGGGGGTGGGGGGGAGGAAAATAAGCAATGTGTGGCATTTCCAAAAGTTGACCATCACTGTGCCAACCCCTTGGGAAGTTTTGGCCAGATCGTTAGAAGAGGCGCCCCGATCTGAACTTGGATCTGAAGAAGATGATCCAGCATTTGCTACTCTGGGCTTTGAATAAAGTTCTGGTGATGACATAGCATTGCTCAGAAGAATGGGCATGGGGCACCCCAGGTACCACTCCCTCATGCCCCCTGAAAGCATCACCCTCTGCAACAGGCACTTCACCTGCCTGGTCCTCCTTCTCAAGACTCCATGCCTCCCCTTAATTCCTCTCCCTCTCTTCCTGGGTGATTGACAGCAAACTACTCCCTACCCCCTGCTTAAAATCCTTTGGTCCTTCATAAATCTCATGGATGTAAAATCACCACCCCCGGTTTTCTTGGGCACACACACCAGCCTTTGTGTTATGTCTAAGAGCCACTGAGATTACTGATGCAGGTCCTGGCTGCCTCCCTGTGGGGTTTTGGGAGGAACTTGTGCCCCGGAACCTGAGGTCAGTGAAAGAGGGGCACTAGCTCCTGTGTCTGTTCAGGCCAGTTTGGCCCTTAGGATGCTTCCATTCTTCCCCTGAGCAAACCAGAAGCCTTCTGGTTAGACTTCAAAGTAAGTCATCCCTATTTTTGTTCATTATAATCAACTTCCAGATGTTCCATGAGTTATCCCAGCTGTGACTAGTCATTCGCTCACCCCAATGCATGGACCGAGTGTGGGACATGGGCCAACCCTGTGCTAGGTGCTCAAAATAGAAATAAGTGAATAAAGCCCTTGGTCCATAAGGGCACACATTGTTACCAGACCTCCCCTCCTTCTGATCTTTCTGCCTCCCCTTCCCACCTCCCTGCAGGGGAGGCAGGAACGAAAATGAGAGGCCCCACATCTAGGTCAGCTGAGCCCTAGAGATGTCACTGTGCCCAAAAGCTGAGCTATAGAAGGATTGGAGTTGTTGGCTAAAAATAAGAGACTTGTTTATCTGTGGGTTTTACTTATCTCTGTCCCCTCCTCATCCCCCATCCTTCCTGTGACCACAGGGAGCTGAGATTTGGCTGTAATTGCTGCTCAATCACACACCATTAACTTCCCACTTAAGCTCACTTATACCAAGTACATATTTTATCCTCTCACCCACGCAGCCAACACACTAGAGCCCACAAATCATCTGTGTGCACTTTGGAAATTTTTCAGTTATTTTTAATCGGCTCAAAAGGGTCCAGTCCCAATGTTAGCACTACCCAGACTGACCAGGTACCAGGAGCCCAAGGCAACTGACTGTGGGCCATGGCACATTCCTTACCTCCTTACCTGCCATGACATTATAGTCTGGCTCTCCTCCTTTCAGAGGGTACATCAGCCCACACCGGTGGCTTCGGCTATCTTTTAAATGGCCACAGAGGATGGCAAAGCAGCAGGTGGTTTGGTACTAAAGCTTCTGGGGTACAGCAGTGTTTCATTTGGGATTTTTCTCTGTTTGTGGGTGGGCTTTTACAAACAACATTGAGCATTGTCACTCACCAAGCTCCCTTTGGTGTGTGTCTCAACACAACACACCCAGGAACAGTGGGGAATGAGAGACAGATGGTGGGAAAATAAACAGTCTGTGCTATTTTCAAACTAAAAATTACCTGTTGTTTATCTAATAATAATAATCACCTGCTGGATTTTTCCAACCCTCAGAATAAATCAGATTTAAAGTGGTGATGTGTCACAACATCCGATTAGTAGCTGAGGCATAAATTACAGAGCAGAGCTGAGCTGAGCCAAGGGAGATAGGAAAGAAGGTATTAGGATGAACAGCGCACCTGGAGTGGAAAAAATGAGTAAAAAGTGGATGCTAAGAAAACAGTGTCCACAGTCTCCAAATGGTGGTCCTCTGGATCAAGCTCCTTGAACCTTGCTTTTTCTCCCAAAGAAGGAATTTGGAGGCCTAAAGGCATGAGCAACTGATCCCTAAACATCTGGTACAATGTTTGGCCCATAATGGATACTTGGTAAATTTTTATTGAATATATGAATGCATAGATGCATAGATGGTTGGATGGATGGATGGCTACATAGATGCATGGATGGATAGATGGATGCATGGATGGGTGCATGGATGGATACATGGATGGATGGGTGCATGGATAGATGGGTGAATGGATTATGCATGGATGGATGATTGAATGGCATGGTGTATGATATATTCAACTTATGTAATAAAGAGCAGTTACATATTAAGGTTGTCTATTTCTCTTAGGGATTTATTTTCATCTACTGACTTCTCTATTCTGTGTACTCTTTCTCTCTCACTCTCTACCTACATTACTATCTCCTTCCTAACATGTCATTCCCTGCCTCTTGCTTAAAACCCTTTGATGGTTCCCCAATTCTAGTTTAAATTCTCTAATATGATTTTCAAAGCCTGGCATGAGCTAGCCTTTGCCTACCCCTCTAGCCTCAGCTCCCATACTCTCAACTAAATCTATACTGAATTATATGCTTTAACACGACCAGCTCTCCCATGTCCATGTATGAACAGGTCCTCTGTAAGTAATATGTTTCCTTACCTTTCCTTGTTTCCACACTTTACCACCAACACATTTTGTTAATTTCCACTCATCCTTCAAGACTCTGTTCAGGTCTTAGCTCCCCAGATTCCCCGGGTGGGTGATTCTCTCCTAGCACTGTTCATACAATATTATAGCCATTTATTTACTTATCTGTCTTCTTTCTCTAGACTGGAGTTTCTGGGAAATAGAGTATATTTTATCTCTGAATTTTCAGGCATCCTAGTGATTGGCATATGGTAGGCACTCAAGAAATGTGAATGAACAAGTGAATTCATGGAAACAATGTTTATCCTGAGATAGCACTATCCACTCATTAAAATTTTCTTTTCTACCCTAGGTTTCTGATTCATCAAACCCATTTCTTAATCGAATGCTCAACAGAGATACTATCACAAGAATAACATATAAAAGTAAGTTTGGTTCAATCTCTTATACAACAGTTATTCTATAAAGGTTATTCCGTCTGAAGGCAGAAAGCCAGAATCTATGTTCTCCAAGAGCCCCTTTTAGCTTCCTGATCTTTTGGTTCTGGAGAAAGTGACTCTGGAGAATCAGAGTTGGCTAAGAAGCAGCACATTTCAAAAAATATTCCCTGGAGTGTCTGTTATCCACGCCTGTCTAAGGCAATAATGATTATTATGAAGATGATCATCATTAACCCATGGATTGGTAATGAATCGAGGCATTCTATTTGCTGACAAACTCCACCATGGCAGCTAGTCATATTTGGGGCTTCGCCAATTATGTGATGGAAAAAGCATTCACATGGTAGTTTGCATCCAAACTCAGCACTTACAGAGCCTGAAGGTGGGGCTGAGTCTCCCTCTCTGTGTTGCTGGGTCTCCCTTTCAGGTAGAAGCCAGGTGGCCTGTTTCTTCTTCCTCATGTATGATCCACTGATCTAGAGGACTCTGTCCAGTTTCATTGGGTTTCCAGGGTGTTTAATCCCTAGAATCTTTACACAGGAAAGAGAGAACAGTACAACATTGGAAGGAGAAGAGGGAAAAGTTGTCCACAGAAATCCCAGAAATTGCGGGATTTTGGAAAACTTATATGAAATAGTGCACATTAAGAGATGAAAGAAGTCAATACAAAAAAAATATATATATATATCACCTGAAGTGGGATTTAAGTCCTGGCTTTAACTCTGTTTCCTCATCGCTAAAGTAAAGAAGTTGAATTTCAAGTGTCTGAGGCCCTTCCAGGATTCTGCATCAAGCAATAGGTGAATAATGATTTTCGCAAAAGTTAAAAGCAGCATGCAAACATTCTAACACACCACTTCCCCTTGAAACATTCTAACATGCCACTTTCCCTTAGACTCTACAGCAGCGGTTCTCAACCTGTGGGTCACGTCCCACAGGTTGAAAACTGCTAGCAGGTTGAAGACCATCAGAAAACACTGATAATTATATTATGGTTCATAACAGTAGCAAAATTACAGTTATGAAGTAGCAATGAAAATAATTTTATGGCTGGGGTTCACCACAACACAAGAAACTATATTAAAGAGTCACAGCATTAGAAAGGATGAGAACCACTGACCTAGAAGAATGAATGACGTCTCCAGAGTACCACCCTCCAACACACCTCTCATCAGTACCCCAGTGGAGTCCTCTCTAAGCCAAGAAAGGGGTTGCTGAATTATGTGGAAATGGCACATTTGATAACTGCCCATAAAAGATTATTATTAGTCTTTTAACTTTTTTGATTAAAAAAGCTTGAAAATTAAATAAAATGTTTTCAAATAATCTTGAATTTGCAGTTTAGAGACCGTGAAAAGCCGTGAAATCACACATTAAGCCCCAACACACAATCTAACCGATTGCCAGCTGCAGAATCAATCATTAGTTAGACTTTCCTCCCCGTCCCACCCCCGGCACCGGTCTGATTAATTTTGAGCGATGTGTCTGCAGCTGAAGAAGAAAGTATCCACGTGGGTGTGCGCTATGGGAAGGTGTATCGATTCTGGTGTAAATAGGGACTGGAGAGCCAAGGTGACGGGTCTTGTTGGGCCCAATGATGGATGGGTATTGTGTGGCTAAGGGACACTTCTGCTGCAGATGGGGCGTCCCTGCTGACTGCCACCCCCATCCGGTCTGCCGGAACTGAGAAGGACACACTTTGGCAATAACTGAAGTGGAGAGTGATGTTAAAACCCAAGACCTTGATTCATTTGCTCACTCACGCACTCTACACATATCTATGGAGTGGCTCCTAAGTGCCGAGGTATAGAGAAATCAATATAAAGGACATGTCTGTCCACGAGGTCTTCGCTATTTAGTTGGGGAGATGGACTCTCATAGTGTCTGATAAAGATTTGTGTTACAAGGTCAGTGTTAAAAATATGAAAAGAATGCTTTCAAATCATAGAAGATATGCGTAGAATTACATGGCAAGGTTGCTCAAAGCAGGCACCATTCAAATAAAGACTGAATAGATAAATAACTATTTGCTGGGGAAAGAGAACAGAGGAAGAAAAAAAGGAAGGAAGGAAAGAAGGAAGGAAAGGAGGGAGGGAGGGAGGGGGAGAGGTGGAGGGAGAGAGAGAAGAGGGGAGAGAATGGAGGAAGGCAACACATGCTAAGCCTATAGAGCAGCATCTGCAGCAAGGAGAGCATTAAAAGGACGATAAAGCCCAGCCTGTATGACTCAGTGGTTGAGGATGGACCTATGAACCAAGAGTTCATAGTTCAATTCATATTCAGGGCATATGCCTGGGTTGTAGACTCCATTCCCAATGTGGGGCATGCTGGAGGTAGCCAATCAATGATTCTCTCTCATCATCTCTCTCTTTCTCTCTCTCTCTCTCTCTCTCTCTCGCTCGCTCGCTCTCGCTCTCGCTCTCTTTCTTTTTCTCTGCCTCTCCCTTCCTCTCTAAAATCAATAAAAAATATATATTTTTAAAAGACAATGAAAAGTTCAAAGGGAGGATCTTATCAGCTCTTCATCTAACAGTAAACTCTATAAACATTGGTGATGATCTAATTAATGGAGGAATGAAGGCCCCCTGATATCGCAGTGACAGGGACAGAAGGAGTGAGTGGCAAGAAAGATGGTTGGGAGCCAGATTTGAATGGTCTTGATTCTAGGCTGAGGAATGTATGCACAAGATGTATTTGAAGAAATGCCCTCAGGACCTCTCCAGACTCCCTTCTAGAAATGCAAATAGAAGAGAGCAGGAGCCCCTCCTCCTCTGTCCTTCCTAATCTAGCTGTCAGAGCCAAGGGAAAAGAAAGGAGAACTAAGGAAGATAAAGAGGCCCCATGGGGAGAAGTAACTGCATCACACGCCCTAATCACAGGTATTTGGTGCTCCAACATTCATTGGGGATAATGGAGCTGTTCCCGGTAGCACATTTATCATGCACCTGAAGGTTGGCACCACAGAGATAATGATGGCCCCACATGTAAGAATGGCCTAGACAGCTCTGCCCAGAACTCTGGCTTCTGGGATTGATTTGCTCAGCAGGAAAGCGCCAGCACTCTTCCCTCCAGCTAAACTCCCTGAGGCAGCCAGCCTGTATGGCAAGCAGGGAAGTATCTGAAACAAGTCATTCATTAGGATACAGCTGGTGGGTGGGAAGCACCAGCCTGAAAGTCTCTCCGGAGACCCAGCAGGAGGCAGCAGGTGATGCTGACATCAGCCCATAAATTCTAGTCAAGATGGAGACAATGGAGACAATGCCACCTGCTCAGGGGCACCTCTCTGTTTGCAAACTAACTACAGTGCTGATACTTTCACATTCCATGAAACACATGGGTTTTTTTTTTCCTCTCTCTCTTAATTCAGATTTGGAACATGGATTCAGTGTGAAGAGCCATCTCTTTGCTTTTTGCATTTGTTTCCACTTGGAAGGGGCACAAGCTAACACAGAACTTGGGGGAACTTTGAAAGTTTAAGCTCATACATCCTAAGCTCTCTGCAACTCCTCTCTGTCCCCTGGCATGAACCACCGGTGAAAATCAGTGTCATAGAGAGGTCATAGCAGCACTGCCATTATTGTCACATGTAGTAACCACGTAAGTCATGGGGTCAGTCTTCCTCATCAGTCTTTCCTTGAAGACCATTGTAATAAGTCAACCTAAGACTTTGAGCAGATAGTGACATGATCTGCTGAGAAAGGGGTCACTCTGTTTGCCTGACTGGGAATAGACTCGAGAGGAACAAGGAAAAATGTTAAGAGGTGATTGTAGCAATCCAAATGATGAGACATTGTAGATCATGACCAGGCTAAGGTGGAGGAGGTGGAGAGATATGATTGGGCATATTTTGAAAACATTTCTTAATAGATTAAATGTGTGATATGAACAAGAAGAGTCAAGGATGACTAAGGTTTTTAGGCTGAGCAACTAGGAAGAAGAGGTTTCCATCTAGTGAGATGTGAAGCCTGTTGATGAAACATGTGAATAGTGGGCGGGAAGGGAACTAGAAGTTTCAAGCATGCTAAGCTTGAGATGTCTACCAATAAAAGGTATGGAATAGGCAGTTGGATATATGAGTCTAGATTTCAGGAGACAGAACTGAAGATATAAATGTGGAAATCACTGGGCTCCAGATGGCATTTTAACTGGGTGAAATCATGGGAGTGAGAATAGATAGAGAAGAGAGGCGGACATGTCCTCACTTTTAAAAGAGCAGCTCAAATCCTCATGACTAGGGATTGCAAATCATTTCTAAAGATATCTTTTAAATCCCACCCTCAAAGAGGCTCTTGTGTGACTGCCTCATCAGCTAGCTGAGGAGGTGTGAGGAGGCTAGAACACCATGGAAGCATGCAGTGAAGTCACCACGAAATGGCAGCCAGTAGGGACACTGTCCATTTGCTTGGTTTCATCAGAGATTAGATGAGTAGGAGTGAAAAAGGAATTGTGCAAAATCATCCTATTGAGCCAGTTAAGAAAATCAATGCCAGGCAATCCATCAAAAAAGGGGCAAAAAGGAGAACCTTGTCCAAGAACTGGGAATTTTAGAAGCCAGGTATCAAACTGGTGAAAGTCAGCATACTTTTGAGAAATACTAGAGGGCTCAGTGCACAAAATTTGTGCACTCGGGAGGGTTTCCACAGTCCCGGAGCCCTTGGGGGTGTCTAACTGATGACTTGTTCTTTCCGGGGAGTGGGCCTAAGCTGGCAGTCAGACATCCTTAGCACTGCCACCACCATTGCTACTGGACTCACCAGCCGTGAGCATAGCTTCTGGCTGAATGATGCTCCCCCTATGGGAGCACACTGACCACCAGAGGGCAGCTCCTGCATTAAGTGTTTGCCCTCCATTGGTCAGTGCATGTCATATCAAGTGGTTGACCTGTCAACTGTCTGCTCCCTGGTGGTCAGTGCACATCATAGTGAGCGGTTGAGTGGCCTTAGCATATCATTAGCAAATTATGCTTTGATTGGTTGAAAGGATGACCAGACAACCAGACACTTAGCATATTAGGCTTTAATTATATAGGATGTGTTCTACTGAAGAGAGATGAAACTAGCAGACTTAGGCTCCTAGCTCTACCATTTCTGTTGCTGAGTAGCTTCAGGCAAGTTTCTTAACATCTCTGAGATAACAATTTCATCATTGGTAAAATTAGTATATTAATACTGATATTGAGAGGGTTGGGGTGAAGATTAAGCAAGATCATGAATCAACTGCCTGGACAATGACAAGTATAAGTGCATAATTTTGTATGTTTATAAATTGCCCTAAACTGCATGGTCATTAAAACCAGCTTCCTAAAGAGTGGGAGGTAGGTCACTATGATGCCACCTAAAAAATATGTTTAACATAAACACAATTCAGGGCACACAGACAATATCTTGCTCACTCTACATGAAGTTTCAAGTTCACAGTTCCCATGTGTGAACCCATGCAGTCGATGATAACGGCCTAGTGAGGATCCACCACTTTCCTTGGAAGTTTGGATTTCATATATCTGAGCAAATCTTATAAAATACTCTCCTTAACCCGGACCAACAATAGGAAAGACCAGCCTGAATTAATTTCAGGCTGAATTTAGACAGTCTTCTGAATGAAATCCATTTTATTGAAGTTAAATTCCCCTTCAACAGATTGGGGTCAAGACAGAAATCAGGACATTGAAAAATGGACTTTCTGAATGGATTTTCTGGAGGAGATATTGGTCATTTGCTCCAAGTATTTTAATTTTTTTAATGTGGTATTTTGGAAAGATGCCCATATCCCTCCGTTTTCCTTGTGTTAATTAGTTAGCAGGCACAGTGCCCCAATTATGTAAAACGTAACATTCCTATCGTTTTAATATCCACGTGACTTCATCAAGCTAGCATTTTTTCTTAATTTTATGGTATTTTAAAGTGGTGAAATTAGTGACTAATGGAGTGCAAAGAGCCTTCTTAAGTGGGTAAGTGGGAGTCGTTATTAGGACATTACATATAAATGAACGATTCCAATGTCCTAGGCCAGTGTAGCATTTTGGTAATTCCATTCTCATTCAGTTTCATGCTCTCCATTCATTTCATACTCAGTAAATACAATGGTGAACTTTAGTCCAAAAAAGAATCCAAAAAGAATCACAGATCCCAAATTTGAAAGTGTCTGGCTGTTATCTTAATATATTTCTTCCGAGGATATAAAGGCAAGACTGAAGGCGTTTAGAGGAGAGATTTTTAAGCATGGTGTTTTGACACACCATACAAGTCCCTTAAAATATCTTTTTCAGTCTTGCCTGTTTTTAACTTTGCTTTAACCCCGACCCTTAACCCAGCTAAAAAATGAATGTGTAGGCAAGGGGAGACCAACTTGTAACCGCCTTATATGTCTGAGTTCCTCTGGAAGTGTTTTGTGAGCCCGCTCCTCAGAGGGACAGGATGTTAAATGTGATGAAATGTCACTAAAGAAATTTAAGCATATTGTTCCTCATGCCTTTCTTGGTACTTAATTGAACTTGTACTTTCATTTCAAAGAACAGCTTTGGGAAGGTTTTCGCAGAATACGAAATGCAACATGCTCATTCGTGTTGCAATCTAAGTAGTAACTCAAGTCGGCGAGGAACGGAGAAGGAGCAGCCTACCTCCATGAATCTAATTCTCAGAGGCTCTTTCTTTCATTTATTGTTTGTGTAGAACAAAAAATCATATTACTTTATGCTTTAGTAATTGCTTTTTTTCATTTCAGTTGAATGTGCCTCAGATTACAAGAGGAACTGTCATTCCATATGAGGAAATTGCTGAATAGTTCCATGTTGATCAGAAGGGAGTCCACTATTGATCTCTCAGACTGCCAGATCTTTTTCATTGCCATCATTCTCTTTGGGTTTTTTGTTTTTGTTTAAATATATTTTTATTGATTTCAGAGAGGAAGGGAAAGGGAGAGAGAAATAGAAACATCAATGATGAGAGAGAGAGTCATTGATTATCTGCCTCCTACACATCTGCTACTGGAGATCAAGCCCACAACCTGGGAATCAAAATGTGACCTTCTGGTTCATAGGTCGATGCTCAACCACTGAACCATTCCAGGTGGCCAGTATCATTCTCTTTGAATGGAAGCTTCATAAGCTGAAAGGCAGGTGATGTTAGATCTCATCAGTGGTCCACATAAGTAAACACAGTGCATTTAACAGAGGCTGCACTGTTGCGCAGACTAAGGCAAGATTCCCCCACTGTGCAGTTCTAGGTGTTTTCATCATAGGTGCTTCTCTTAGGAAAAGGAAAAAAAGTCAACTTGGGAATTGTGTCCATGGCTAAGAACTCAGCATGACATAAATGATAGACTTGCCAGGAGCATGTCATAAAATCAAGAATACAACTATCAACTTCTACAGTGATTTGGAAGAATAACACTGGGCTATGAACTCACATAAATATTTTATACCTTTGGATTGTGCAAGGGGTCTTCCTGTACTACAAAGATGTAGACAATATTAAAAAAAATTACATTGTCATACAAAAAATTTGACCTACTTGCTTCTGTTGAATGACATTTCAGAGTCTATAGAATTCTTTTTTAATTGGAAATGACTTTAGTAATATCCAGAATAATCTGGATATTTCTCTCAAGTAAGCGATTGCAATACTTAGCCGTGATGGATAAGCAAGTTACTGACAAAGCCCACAATTAAAACTTAAACTTGAATTAAAACTCCCGCTTGAAGTCCAGGGCTTATCCTATATAAGCTATATTCTCCTAAGATAGATAGATGGTGATGATGATAGACAGACAGATAGGTGATAGATAGGTAAGGTAGATAGATAGATGAAATAAATAAGGAAAGAAAGAAAGAAAACCTCTCTATAAAACTATCCATGAAAATTTATTTGAACTCCTGCCATCACTTCTTCTCAGTAAATATCCTTAAAGCAAGCAGGGGCAGGCATGATCACCCGCACATTTGTTTCTCTCTGCTCATAAGTAACTCTGACCTCTAGATCTTTGCCACGCTTACTAATGAAAGAGCCGTGAGAGTCTGAGGACCAGGAGCAACTTTCCAGTGCATTAGTTCTTAGGCTCCTTTGGTCTCCGATGCCTAGAAGATAACCCTGACATGCACACACCGAGTTTTTCTGCAGGCTGCTGATGGAAGTGATCGCCTGTGGGTAATAATAATTGGTTCCTGGCCAGGTCAGCAGTGCAGGACACCCCAGTGTTCCTTGACATGGGCTGAAAACTGCTGGGTGTGCTCATACTCTTTTCTCGGGTTCCATTGCCTGTGTCCTGCCAAATACGCCAAGCAAGTCTTTGTGGGGAGAAAAGAAGAGGCAAAAGGGTAGCCTATAGTTCGCAAATTCCAGTTTCTAAAAGAGAACACTGACTTAGTGGCAGCCTTTGAGACAACATGGTAAGTGAAGTAGACAAGCATTACATGTTAAATGCATACCAATTTCAGCAATGCAAATATGCGGTAGAGACGTGTTTGGTGTAGAAACATGGTCAGACAACCATCTCTGTCTCACCCTGATATCTTAGGACGTGATATGTAATGAGGAGAGCGCTGGGCAGCACATACTTAAGTTAATGGTATAGACTAGAGCCTCAGAGAATTTTTCCCATCATCTGGCAGATGATGTTGTCTCTTCCTCCCTTAGTTTATGATCAGCACTACCAGCAGGTGGAGCTGCTGGACAGAAACCACTTCATTCATTCATTCATTCACTCATTCATTCATTTATTCAACCAATGTTTGTTGAACACCCACCATGCAATGGACCGCATACCAGGGCTTGAGATTGAAGATAAAAGATGGAATCCCTTCTCCCAACAGCTCACAGCTTAGTGGAGACAGTAGGTAACTATTGGCAAGCAAATTCAGCAAATATGGTGGAAATTGAAGGCACTAACCCAGCTGGGGGAGAGCCAGGAGGCCTCAGAAAGGCCAAGCAGTGGTTATCCTGGAGAAGGTGGTTGAGAACAGCCCAGGAAGGAAGGAGTGACATCATTGCTAGCCGGTGTCGCTGAATACTTTCAATGGACCAGGTTCTGTGCCAAGCACTTGAAAAACTTGATCTCATTCGTTCCTCAGACAACTCTGTGAGGCAAGTGCTCTGTCTTCGTCAGACCTGAGTACCATATACACAACAGAAATTCACTTCTCACAGTTTTAGAGGCTAAAAGTCCAAGATCAGGGCACCAGCATGTTAGGAATCTGGTGAGAAACCTCTTTTGGGTTGCAGAATACTTTCATCCTCACATGGTAGAAAAAGATGAGAGAGCGCTTTGGAGTTGCTTTGTTAAGGGCTTAATCCCATTCATGGGGGCTCCACCTTCCAAAGGCCCCGCCTCCGAATACCATCACATTTAGGGGTTAGGACTTCAACATATGAATTTGAGTGGGGAGGACACAAACATTCAGTCCGCTGCCTATCCCAACCATCTGCGTACTACTGATGTGGAAACAGGCTCAGAAGTTGCCTGCATGTACATGGTCACTTGGATTGTAAACAGCAAAATCATCTCTCACACTCAGGTCTGAGTCCAGAGCTCACACTCTTCACACTGGGTCTTTCCAAGTTCTGTAGTGTGAGGAATTAAATGGGCAAAAGTTAAAGTATGAGAATTAGGGAGATTCGTGGAAAGAACAAAGTTCGTGAATGCGGGTGGTGAGAGGGCAGAAGCTGCCTACCTTCTCTGACGACTTGCATTTCTCTAAGGGGAAGTGGACAAAGAGGAATCTCCTGGTGGGACCACAGTGGGTACTATGGAATACCATCATTACGGTGCTTTGGGAGCATGCTGTTACCTTGCTTTGTGGGTTAAATCCAAGAACGTGCTTCATTATGCTCTTACACCTCCCCCCCCCAACACACACACACACACACACACACACACACACACACACACACACACCAATCCTTCCCTCAAATGTGGATGCAATACATAGCCTAGTTGTGGTTTCAGAGAAACATAAATGTTCTTTTTTCTTTCCTCCAGTCATGCTTGGAATGCCCTCATTCTACTGCCTCCTTCCTTCCCTCATTCCCACCACCATGAATAAAATAAAATAATGGCAGCATGCTTGAGTCCCAATATGCTCTGCGGGCAAGCTTGGTTAAACAAATCACATTGACCTTTAATAAAGATGTACCAAATGCTTCCTTCTCTCATTCAATATGTTAATCTTCAACCAAAGCACTGTCAGAGCAAGCATCATTAAGTGCGCATCTGATCACACTACCCCCCTTCAGTGGTTCTGCATTGCCTATGGGATGAAGCCCAAACTCCCAGCAGCACAGAGAAGGACCTTCAGGTGTGGCCCTGCTGACCCTCCAGCCTCATTTCTCACAACACCCTTCCCCCTGCATGTCATCTACATGCTGGCTGTCCCTGGGTATGCAGTGCTCTGAATGTCCTTAGCTCTTTCTCCAGCATGACTGTCTACAGTGCCCTTGACAGCCACCACCCCTGCCAGCCACACACTGATTAGCTCCTGTCATTCAAGCTGCAATTCAGGTGAGCTCCTCAGCTAATCCTCTCCGAGTCCCACCCCCAGGCAGAACTGACAGCTTCTCAATGTACTTGGTGCAGATACGCATCACTGTGCCTGCTGCTCCTTGATGTCTTCACTTAATTACATCCTGCTCTCCGACACCAGCCTGACACATACAAGGAGCTCAAGAAACAGAGCCAAGTGATGGGCACTCACATGAGCTTGCTGTGTAGACACCTGATCTAACTGCCAAGGTTCATCACATCAGTGTGTGCTCTAGGCATCATGACTTTGTCATGGAAGCATATTGCAAGGGCCAGGGTGCAGACAAGCCCAGCCATGTACCAGTCGCTGTGTCTCTCTTGAACTTGTCCTGAATCTCTGATATTTTGATGGAAAGGCAGAAACATTTAAATGGAAAGACAAAGGAAGTTCTTTCTCCTAGAGTTTGTCTCCAAATGCAGCTTAACCAATCTCTCTCTCTCTCTCTCTCTCTCTCTCTCTCTCTCTCTCTCTCTCTCTCTTTCTCTCTCTCTTTCTGTTGTTGAACTTAACTCTTTTTAAGCCTTGTGATTGGATTTGGCCTGATTACTTTTCTTTCTAAAAGTAGCTCTTAAATGTTCAGAAACAAGAATGGTGACCAGGCAATCTTTCCACAGAAACTGAAGCCTTCAAATGGGCATTTCATTGTGACTATAATACTATGATTCCAAGTCTCAGGGACTAGAACCAAATATTTGGCTCTTCTTTGTGTTCTTGTCATAGACCACATTTCTTTTCATCACTATTCAGTGTCGCATCCTGCAGGAAGAATGTGCTTCCCGTTGCATCTCTGATGTCAACCTTGGGCATGTGGTTTTATTTTTGTGGGGTGTTTTGTTTTTTTGTTTTTTTGGTTGCTAAAATGTGCACAGGAGTAACATACGTCACTTCTGGGATGGGAGCTTCTCCTCCTATCACGAGGGTCCAGATAGCACCTATCCTAAGAGTTTAGATAACAATGACATGGATGAAGCCCTCAGCCAACCTAGAACGGACATGTATGTCATCAAGAAATAAACCTTCATTGTTTAAAGTGATTGAGATTTGGGGAACTGTTTGTTACTGCAGCCTATCTTGACAGATGCAGTCTTCTGGAATCAGAAAAGGAACAAATAATCAGCAATACCAGCACTTTATTAGAAACCTAATTCTCAAGTCTCTCTTATTTCCTTCTCTAGATGATGCATATTTACTACAGGGACTTAATATAGAAGAACTGTATCCAGAGACCTCTAGTTTCATTACTTATGATGGGTCGATGACTATCCCACCCTGCTATGAGACAGCAAGTTGGATCATAATGAACAAGCCTGTCTATATAACAAGGATGCAGGTGAGCTTCTCTGTGGTCTTTTAGCAAATGGGGAAGATGACGTGAAGACTGGCTGTGTTTGTGAAATACCTATTGCATTAGTTGGCTAGAAATGCTCTAATAAAGTACTGCAAAGTTGGTAGCTTAATTAGCAGAAATGTATTGTCTCACAGTTCTAGAGGCTATAAATCCAAGATCAAGGTGTCAGTAGGATTGGTTCCTTTTGAGGGAGTGAAGAAGAATCTGTTGCATGCCTCTTCTCTGGTTTCTGGTGTTTTCTGTCAATCTTTGGTGTTCCATAACTTGTAGATGCGTCACCACCACTCTGCCTTCATCTTCACATGGTGTTCTCCCTGTCTGTGTCTCTTTATCCAAGTCCCCCTTTTTATAAGGACACCAATCATATTGCATTAGGGGCCACCCTCATAACCTCACCTTAGCTAATTACATCCAGAATGACCTTATTTCTATATAAGATTGCATTCTGAGGTATTTGAGGGTTAGGACTTTAACTTAAGAATTTTGGGGGTACACAATTCAACTCATCACACCTCTATTTAAAGAATCAGCATCTGAAAAGGCTTAGCATGAACTGATTGTAGAAGCATCGACTTGTCTGAGAAAGAACAGCAGAGTTAGTTCCCAAAGTATTCTACAGCTATAGTGTTCAGAAAGCAAATGAGCAAAATGGATGATGTGATCAAATATGTTTGAAAACGCTGGATTAAAAAAGAGTTAAATAGATTTTATTGTTGGGAGACTTCCCAGGCCTTAAAATGATAATAATTATATCAATCTCCAAGAGGAAGCGATAGGATATGTAGCATTTCACAAACATATTTGCATGTGGAGTTCTTCAGAACATCTCAGTATTTCTCATAAATCTGGCTTGGATCCTTCAGAACTGGACGGGAACCAGGAGCTCCGGCCTCTGAGACAAGCTTTGATTCATTATGTGCTCATTATGTGCTCCTAGGGCTGCCACCCCCACTCCTGTGAAATAAATACTGCTCTTTATGATGCGGGGGTCAGTTACACAAATCTGTTCCAGCTCTGACATGCTCTGATTCTGAGATCCTATGACAGCTCAGAGGAAAGCTGAGCAAAGGAAGTAGACTCCATTCTCCTTTACAGAAAATGTACAGTTGATCTTTGAATAACTTGTCCACCTATATGCAGATTTTTTAAAATAAGTGCTTGTGGTTGGGAGTCCATGGACATAGAGAGCTGACTCTTATGTATTGTTCTAGGCCATTTTATACAGGGGACTTGAGCATCCGTGGATTTTGGTATCCATGGGGTGGCGGGGGAGGGTTCCCTATAAGCAATCCCCAATGATAGATACCAAGAGACTACTAAGTTTTGGGAGGAGTCAAAGTTATATGTATATTTTCAACTGCACAGGTCAGTACTCCTAACCCCCACTTTGCTCAAGGATCAACTATACTTACAGCCCAAAAATAGTGAACAGTTTGAACTCCCTGATCCTATCTATATTGATTAGGACTTTGGGTGACAAGCAACCTCCTCCAGATAAACTCAGAGAAAGTGTTTGCTCAACAGACACTGGGCATCTTAAGGAATTTAATATCAGAAATTGATTTCAGGGACTCACTGGGAACAGAACCTCAGACATCCTTTATCTGTTCTCTTCTGCTTCCTACCACCCATTTGCTTCATTCTTCTTTCCTGCTCAAAACTACTCCTTTGCTTCTCAGTCCTGGGGTGGAACTTGGCTGCAAACATTTCAGTCCAGCTCTTTGATTTCACAGAAAAAGAACCAAACTAATCCAGCTTAGTTTCGCTCTGGCCCCTGGACCAGTCACTGTAGTTTGGATAATACCCATGTGCGGGGAATAATTCCCTGAATTGTTGAGAATTATTGAACCATGGGGTATAAGAGAAAGAGACCCTGAAGAACAGCTAGTTGGATTTCCTCCTTTGACAGAGAATGTGTTTAAGGATAAAAGAGAATAATTGACTTGTTCAGAGGCATCCATGAGCTACAAGCGAGGCTCACTCCACACAATGGCAACATCAGTGGGCCCCCAGCTCAGCTGAATCCACACAACCAGGGTCTCTGAGGGGGTCACATGGCCCTAGCCTGGCTTGGCCAGTCTACACAGTCTTCTTCTCTGATGTATTTAAGAGGACAGGTGGATCTTACAGCTGTTTCTCTCTCCTCAGATGCATTCCTTACGCCTGCTCAGCCAGAATCAGCCATCTCAGATCTTTCTGAGCATGAGTGACAACTTCAGGCCCGTCCAGCCCCTCAACAACCGCTGTATCCGCACCAACATCAACTTCAGTTTACAGGGGAAGGACTGTCCAAACAACCGGGCCCAGAAGCTTCAGTATAGAGGTGGGTGCATGGCTCAGAGGGCACTTGGCCAGAGCTCAATCCTCCTGCTTACACCTGTCCTTGCAGGCCTGGCGTTTTCTACCATTATCAGAATCATGATTATAAATTATAATTAAGATGGCTGCCTTCCATGTACACGGCGCTTTTCTGTTGATAAAGCCTATATATTAGAGAGAGAGATCGAACTTTAAATCCCTCTGTGTTGCTTCTGGTTCAGGCAAAACAACCTTTTCATTACCATTGTACAGAAGAGCCAGAGAGGCTGATTTTTTTCAAGGTCATGTGTTAGAACAGATAGCTAGAAGCACTGGAGCTCTTATTTATGTACATGATGAGCCCATTTCTGCTAAAAGGTGAGCAAATGCTCTGAATGTCAGGCCATTGGGATACAAGGAGTTAATGTGTGTGAATGCATCCTTTTCTAGTGCTATGTCTCTAGAAGTGACAATGTTTCCTACCATGGGGGACATTCAAAACAACTCCCACCTCCTGTAACCCTCTGGTCCATACCAGCCCTCTTCCCTTCAGTACACTAAGTATGTTTTTGATCCTGGTGCTCAGCTCTTAACATGGAAGGACAATGAAGACAGAATGGTGTCGTGGAGATGCCTTTGACCCAGAGTCAGGACACCCACATTCCAGAGCTGGTTCTGTCACTAACAAACTATGCAAACCCAGCCAAGACCTCACTTTTTTATGATAATTCCTATACCATCTAACTCATGATTTGTTATGAAGAATGAACAAGAGCCTGGATGGTGAAACCCTTTGTAGCAATAATGTGCTGCTCAAATATGAGGCTATAATATTACCAGACAGCTTCTCGAAGCAGCTACCACCACTTTCATGGCTCTCTACTTCATCTCTCCTACTCCCCCCACATTTTCCTTTTTCTTTATTCTCAGACACATGTAGGATGCCAAAACTATAATTTTCTGTTTCCTTCAAGCCAGAACTACCAACAAATAAATACTCAACCTATAAATACTCAACCTATTTCTCTTTTCTCAACACCTATTTATTGTGCATCTACTATGTGCCAGGCACTTAGCTTGGTGATGAAGATACAGTGTGATGCAGACAGATACATCCAGCACATATAGTCTACAGCAGGGTGTAGACTTTTTGAGTCATATACCAGTCATATTGGATTAGGGCCCACCCCAATCAGTTAGATTAGGGCCCACCCCAGAAACCTCATCTTAGCTAATTATATCTATAATTACTTTATTTCCAAATAAGATTGCATTCTGAGGTATTAGGGGTTAGGACTTTAATTTATGAATTTTGCAGGTATACAATTCAACTCATCACATCTATCCTATATAATAAAGAGGTAATATGCAAATTAACTATCACTTCAACACACAAGATTGTCCAGTCAAAGATGGTTGCCCCCATGTGGACACAAGATGGCTGGTACTGGCAGAGGAGGGCAGTTGGGGTCAACCAGCCTGCAGGGGTGGGCATTTGGGGGAACCAGGCCAGCAAGAAAAGGCAGCCTGCAGGGGAGGGCAGTTGGGGGGGACCAGACCTACAGAGGAGAAAATTTGGGGGAACCAGGCCAGAATGGGAGAGCAGTTAGGGTCAACCATGTCAGGAGGGGAGGGCAGTTAGGGGTGACCAAGCCAGCAGGGGAGGGCAGTTGGGAGGGACAAGGCCTGCAGAGGAGGGCTGTTGGCAGGGACCAGGGCAGAAGAGGACAGTTGGGGGGGACCAGATCTGCAAGTGAGGACAGTTGGGAGTTGGGGGAACCAGTCCTGCAGGGGAGGGAAGCTGACAGGGGAGGACAGTTAGGAGGGATAAGGCCTACAAGGGAGAACAGTTGCGGGGTGGGGGGGGACCAACTCAGCATATGAGGACAGTTTAGAGGACCAGGCCTACAGGGAGGGCAGTTTGGGGCAACCAGGCTGGCAAGGGAGGGCAGTTAGGGGTGACCAGGCCAGCAGGGGAGGACATCTGGGGGGCAACCAGGCCTGCAGGGGAGGGCATTTAGGGGCAATCAGGCCAGCAGAGGAGCAGTTAAGCATCTATCAGGTTGGCAGGGGAATGGATAGAGGGTGATCAGGCTGGCAGGCAGAAGCAGTTAGGGGCAATCAGGCAGGCAGGCAGGCAAGCAGTTAGGAGCCAGTGTCCTGAATTGTGAGAGGGATCCCTTGAGGGGTCCCAGATTGGAGAGGATGCAGACTGAGCTGAGAGACACACATCCCCATGCATGAATTTATACACAGTCTCTAGTATTTAAATAATCAGCATCTGAAAAGTCTTAGTATGAACTGATTGTAGAATTATCAACTTGTCTAAGAAAGAATCAACAAGGTTAGTTCTCAAAATGGTCTATAGTGATAATGTTCAGAAAGCAAGTTGAATAAAAGGGATGTTGGTCAACTATGTTTTAAAAATCTGTATTTAAAAAGAGTTAAATAAATTTCATCATTGGGAGACTTTCCAGGCCATAATAATGATAAAAATTATGCCAGTCTTCAAGAGGAAGCAATAGGATATGTAGCATTTCACAAACTTACTTGAATGTAGAATTTTCTACCACACTCTGATGTCATGGTGTGAAAGAGGCCATAGGTAATATGTAAATAAATGGTGTGGCTGTGTTCCAATAAAACTTTATTATAAAAACTGATATGAGCTGGATTTGACCTGTTGGCCAACCATGGTCTAGAGCAAAACTTTCTGTGATGATAAACATGTTCTATATCTGCACTGTTAAGGTAGCTACTAGCTACATGTAGCTATTGAACAGTTGAAGTGTGACTAGTAGAATGAGGCAACCAAATTTTTTATTTAATTTTTCATTAATTTAAATTTATGGTAGCTGCATGTGACTGGTATGGGAACAATAATTTTGAATAGAGGTTCCTGGGGAAATAGAGGGGTTCTAGGGATATATAAAAGTAAGCAAGCATTTATAGACCTGTTCCTTCTCCTTTGGAGTAAGTCCCCCAAATTCTGTGCCAACTAATTTAACTATGTCTTGTTTTTATGGTGTGTGTGTGTGTGTGTGTGTGTGTGTGTGTGTGTGTGTGTGTGTGCTTCTTTCTTTCTCTTTCCAGTAAATGAATGGCTCCTCAAGTAGGGAACTAGCCCAAGAAGAATTCCATCTCAGTGAAATGCTACAACTGTGAACTGATGTAACCTGGAATGTCCCCTTCTTTCTTCTCTCTCCTTCCCTTTTCTCAAGTCTCATTCACTCTTTGGATTGGCCCCATCTTCATGAAAAGTGTCTGCAAAACCATGGCAGAAGACACACACGCACACACACACACAAACATACACACACACCTGCAAACATACCTACATACATACATGCACAGCCTTCAAGATCGGAAGTCAAGTTTTCAGAAACAAAAGGCTCATTCATAAGAGGTCTTACAAGAAAATAACCAGTTAACCTGATTACAATTTTGATACTGTTTTCCTGAACTAATAAATCTACCCAATGAGACTTTTCAGCCTTTGTACATACAGAAATCTTCCAAAAGAGAGAGGAGAAAACATGGCTTTGACAGCATCAAGCAGACTTTGTGCTTTGCATCGAGTAATCTCAGTGTCCTAGGATCCTGGAGGGTGATGGTGGCAAGTGAACCAGGACAGAGTTGGTCAAGGACACTTATTTCTAGATTCTGATTCTTCTGTTTACTCAACAATTTAAAAAGAAAAAATAAAGACAGACATTGAAGAGATACACATTGTATATATATACCATCGCAGACTATAAAGAAATTGAATTATTTCCCCTTTGTCACATATCTGTAGTAGGATTTGCCAAGATCAGATCCATTTGCTGTTTCTTGTTTTCCAAAGGTCATACATTGTGTTTGGTTATTGTTAACAGCTCAATAAATGGGTTTAACGACTTAATTTTATTTTTCTGGCTTTGGTCTGTTCTCCCTCCTTACAGGCTAAACCCTGGCCCATGCAGCTGCAATCTTTGGTTTCACTTGTTCCTTCATCTACATGTTTTGTTCATTTGCAGCTCGTTTTTTACTGAGTTTGTGGCAATCAGGAATGCATTTGCTAAGCAAGTATAACTTTAATTACCCTCCATGGCTCCATCATTCATACAAGGTGAGCTCCAGCCTGAGCTAGCAGGCTACTGATTCCTTGCGTTTTAAAACTGCCATCCCCATTCCCCTGTGATGCTCCCTTGAAGGAATGCACTTTGCCTTGTAAATTCCTGGGGAAGGGGTGTCTTTTCTCTCTGGGTGCAGCTGGACTCACAAAGTACAAACGAATGCCTTTCTTTCCTTGTTTATAATGGTCACTCACTGTGTTTGGTTACTGTCAAGAAATCAATAAATGTGTTTAACAAGTTACCCAGGACCCATGTCTGAGTTTATAAAAAGGATGCTCTCTTCTGAAGCCCCTGAGTCCTGCTACGTTCACAAGCAATTGCATTGTGGCCAGCAGGGCAGTCAGAGCCGCCAGAACAGCCTATCCAGTCACTCCCAGAGCCGGATAATTAATATCCTGTTGAGAAAACATATAGGCTTAGCTGCTGGAAGGGAAGACTTGGATGTTCCTATGGTGGCCAAATTAAAAATAACTTTCATTTCTCCTTTTTAGCACAAGAGGGAAAGCCCGGGTATACAGAGTGTGCAAATGGGAACATTCACAAGCATATGACAAACTTCAGCCAAGTGATTAGATATATTGACAATGAAAAAAATCAATAGCCAGAAAGTTCATATTTGAAATATACACTGAGTTGGATTTTTTTTTTACATTTTTCACCAATTATGATGGGCTTGACTATGATGACATATGCACTTTCTTCTAAGCAAACTTATTTTTCCAGAAAACCAAATCTGTTTGCAAAGGTGTAGGCTGGGAAGCTGGCAGTCTTTCTTTGTCTGGCTTGCTGCTTCCTTCAGAGTCTGAATCTTTCTTAGCCTGCAAGGGCAAGCAGCCATCCTATCTAATAAGAGAGTAATATGAAAATTTACCATACCGAAGCTACACCCAAAGCCATGCTCACCAGCCAATAGGAGTGAGTATGCAAATTAACCCAATCAAGATGGCTGCGGCCATGGAGAGAGCAGGAGGCTTAGGTTTCCCTGGCAATGGAGGAAGCCAAGCTTTCCACCTGCCCTGGCCTGCCTTAACCTCTCCTTAAGGCTACAAAGTTTCACTTATAGAAGATAAATAAACCCCAACAAAAATGGTGGCAGCCATGGAGCTGGAGAGAGCAAGGGCTTGAATTGCCCCCCGGCGATGGAGGAAGACAATTTTCTGCAGCCCTGGCCTGCCTTGGCCTCCTCTTAAGCCTACAAAATTTCAATTATAGAAGATAAATAAATCCCAACAAAAATGACTGTGGCCATGGAGCAAGCAGGAGCCTTGGCTCTGCTCAAGGCTACAAAGTTTCAATTATAGAAGATAAATAAATCGCAGATACCAGGGCCTCCGGGATCCTCAGGGGAATGGCCGGCCTACAAACCACCACAGGCCCCTTGCCCAGGCCATCCCACGCCCCAAGTGAAGCCCCACCCTGATCCAGGACACTCTTCAGTGCAAACCAGCTGGCCCCCACCCATGTACCAGACCTCTAACCTATCTAATAAAAGAATAATATGCAAATTGACCATCACTCCAACACACAAATGGCTGCCCCCATGTGGTCAAAGATGACTGACCCCATGTGGACACAAGAAGGCCAGCAGGGGAGGGCAGTTGGGAGGGACAAGGCCTACAAGGAAAGGCAGTTGAGGGTGATCAAGCCTGCAGGCAAGGGCTGTTAGGGGTGACCGGCAGGTAGAGGAGGGAAGTTGGGGGTGACCAGGCCTGCAGAGGAGGGCAGTTAGGGGTAACAAGGTCTGTAGGGGAGGGCAGTTAGGGGGAAACAGGCTAGCAGGGGAGCAGTTAAGCAGTCCCAGATTGGAGAGGGTGCAGGCTGGGCTGAGGGACATACCTCCCCATGCATGAATTTCAGGCACTGGGCCTCTAGTATAATATAATGGCTGAAATCGTGGAGGGTTAATCAACTAGGGAGGCCTGGCTTCAGATCTTTACCCTGCCACTTGCCTATTTTCTGTGTGATCCTATGCAAGTTGCTTTACTTCTCTGTTCTATATCAGGGATGCTAATAACTGCCTGCATGGGTTGTGAGGCCTAAATGTTGTATGGCTACTTAAAGCAGTTAAGTCTGCCATGAATATTCTATAAATGGTGCCTATAGGGCATGTGTATGGCCTATCACAGGTTATCTGGATTGGACCATACCATACCTTTTTCAGAGGGAGGGGGTAACACCCATCACAACAGGGGCGGGGGTCAAATTAATATCAAGTGAAACAGTAGGGTATCAGCTGACAGCACACAGGTAAATGCCTATGTGTTTGGGGTCAGAGAGGAAAGCATGCTGGAGAGGATGGAGGGAGGGGGCTGGGTTTCTAGGCTCTGTTCTTTCACCAGCATCCTCTCTGACCTGGGCCAGTGTCCTTATCTAGAAATGACCTGCACATGAGCTCCCAGCCTCTCCGCACCTTCATTCCCTGTCTCACTCAGCTCTCAGTTCAGGGAGGAAAAAAAGAAAACCCAGGGTGTACCTGGGGGTCCATGGGAATAGGCAGAATTTCACTCCGAACAAAACTTGAAATGGAGGAAACTGGCCTGTTCCCCACCTCCTGGGCCAATCCCAAATGTCCCTTCTCCCCACTCACTGGATCTCCCCAAGTGTTACATGGAAATAGGGCACTTTGCCCTCAAACTACGTGGACATAGAAAAGATTAGGTAGATGCATGTATTCTAAATAAGCACCCAAAAGCCCCTGAGAGTGGGTGAGGCCATCAAGGAACAAAAATATTCATACATTTCAAGTCAGTGGTACTCAGGAGGGGCGGGCAGCTGTGTTGCTGGTCTCTGCAGTGTGTGCAGTCCAGCTGGTTTTGCCTTTAAAGTTACAGGCACACATGGGCATCCCCTCACCAGGGAAGGATAATTAGACCGAGAGGGGACATACCTGCGGAGCCTCAGTTCCCCCCTCAGTGATATGGGGGAAGGAGTTAACTACACACTGAAGAGGGTTCTGGGCAAATTACATGAGAAAAAGAAGACAGTGTGTGGAGATGCACCACTCCCCTCCCTTCACAAAGACACAACTTGTGGTTTCCAAGATGATTTGGGGCCTTGTTCCCACTTCCCTTCATAGCCGTTTGGTTGCCAAGGCGACATCAGGACAACTACAACTCACTGCACTAAATGTGTCTGAATTGTGAGAGTGACATGGAGTTTGGGCAGGAGAGCACACTCAGTCCCAGCCCACAGCCACTGAAGAGTCTGACTGATGGTCGTCAATGAACAAGTGCCAGCACCCCCCAGGCTGGGCCCTTATTCTGCTGGACCCCGGAGCACTAGTAACTCATGAGGGTATCCCCGTTTCTGTCCCAGAAAGCCTACAAGGAGGATGTCCAGGAGCAAAAACACACTATAACATCATTCACCAACTAGCACTTTGAACACAAGGACAGATCTGCCAAGGTCCCAGCTGAGGAATTGTATGAATAAAATCCACCATGGGCTGCACATTCCCTGTGGGTCAAACCCTAGGCTAAGCAACTTACAAATATCTCCTGTGACCCACACAGCCGCCAAGGAGGTCCTCACTATTGCTGCCCCATGTTAAAAATGCTGGACTTAATGTGATTAAGTGTCATGCTTAGTGTCACATGGCTCATAAATAGTAAAGCCAGACCCAGCTCTTTTGAGCTGATGGTTCTGATAGTGTGGCTCTAGCTATCAGCATCCCTGGGAAACTGGGTAGAAATGCAGATTTTTAGAGTTCACTGTGGACCTGCTGATGCTCCTGTGATGGAGTCCAGCCAGCCGTGTTTTAGCAAAATCTCCAGGTGATTCAAGTATGAGAACCACTGCAAATCAACTGCTCACTCCTATTGGAGGTTCCCAAACTTTGCCCAGTGCCAGGCTGGACCTTAATCACTGAAGTCAGAATGTTGGGTGGCAGCCAAGTTTCTGCGTTTTATAAGAATCCCCAGGTGATCCCCATGTGCAGCCCAGTTGGGAACCACATCCTTGTCTGAAGGCCCTTCTTCAAGGAGGGCCTGCCTGTAAGATGGGTTCATAGGAGCCAGAAGGCCAGCCTTATCCAACAGGTTTTGCCTTTTCAGAATCACATCCCTATCTCTGGACATAGTCACAGTCTGGGGTGGTCTCCTGGTCTCCGAGTGTTCCCCAGCTGCTTTCTCCTTCCCCAGATCTTCCATTAACAGTCCAGGCTTTGAATAACAAATCTTGCTTTTTTAAATACAAGAAGCATTTGTATTTGAAGTGATGACTTGGCACCAACATTCCAAAACCCACCCCAGGTCATCATGCCTAATTACTCAGATTGTAATGTTTCCGAGACTTCAGATAATTAAGAACAAATGAAAAAAAAAAGCTTATGAGTTAGGAGACCAGAAGTTCAGAAAGATAAGCTCAGTTCATAATTAAAACTTCTGGCAAATTATAGCCCTGTCAGTTCTAACTTCATGGTGTCTCTTCCATGTGGTGCTCCCTCCCCCAACCCAGCAGCCCTGTGACAAGCCCTAGTCTCTGCCCTCATTATCTCAGGCCTGTACCATAGCAATATCCAGCCAACAGGTCCTCTGGCCTTCATCTCCAGATTAGAGAAAGACCCCAAGAGCTCAAAAGTACCCAGCCTCTGCTCTCAGAAAAGGGCAATTTGAGCCTGCCCTTAAAAGTGATTGGAGGGCCCAACAAGCGTTGCTCAGTGGTTGAGTGCCGACCCATAAACTAGGACAGTAGTCGGCAAACTCATTAGTCAACAAAGCCAAATATCAACAGTACAATGACTGAAATTTCTCTTGAGAGCCAAATTTTTTAAACTTAAACTTCTTCTAATGCCACTTCTTCAAAATAGATTCGCCCAGGCAGTGGTATTTTGTGGAAGAGCCACACTTAAGGGGTCAAAGAGCCGCATGTGGCTCTCAAGCCACAGTTGCTGACCACAGAACTAGGAGATCACAATTATATTCCTGCTCAGAGCATATGCCTGGGTTGTGGGCTCAATCCCCAGCACGGAGCATGCAGGAGGCAGCCAATCAATGATTCTCACCAATGATGTTTCTCTTTGTCCCTCTCCCCTCCTTTCTCTAAAATAAATTTAAAAAAAAAATTTTTTTTAAGGTGATTGGAGGTATTTTAGGCTAGACTGGGGAGTGGGTGAGGAAATCTGAGATATTTTCCAGGGGAAAGACCAAAACTCAAAGCTAAGCAGATCATACAAAAGGGCGGCACTCCATGGACTTTCTAGAGAAACAGCCTCCTAGAGCAGTGTGGAAAAAAATCCCAAAGATAGAGATGATTTCAGTATCTATCATTGTGTCTTTCCCTCCTACCCACAGAAAGAAAAACAGAAACATATCAGAATGCTTCTCAAATACTGGATATTCAAAAAAAGTTGGGGGATACATAGAATTTTCCTATGGGATGGAGGATTTGATTCTTTTCAATTAAGAGTTGTTGAGTACCTTCTGTGTATCAGGTAGATATTAGGCATGGTCCTGGGTTCTTTTATATATTTTTTACATATACTTTTTTTAATTTATTGATTTGAGATAGAGGAAGGGAGTGAGAAATATCAAGTTGTTGTTCCACTTATGTATGCATTCATTGGTTGGTTCTTGTATGTATCCTGACCAGAGATAGATCCTGCAACCTTGGCACATGGGGATGACACTCCAATCAACTGAGCTATCCAGTCTTGGCTTACATACTTTTTTAAAAATGTAGTTCTTTATTGATCTCAGAGAGGAAGGGAGGAGAGAGAGAGAAACATCAACGATGAGAATCATTGATTGGCTGCCTCCTGTACTTCCCCCACTGGTGATCGAGCTTGCAACCCAGGAATGTCCCCACTGGAATCGAACCCAGGACCCTTTAATCCATAGGCCAACACTATCTACTGAGCCAAACCAGTGAGAGCTACACCTTTTATATTTGGTGTTCACAGCAATTCTGCCAAGTAGTTCTTGGCTTAATATTATACATAAAGAAGTTAATCCGAGAGGTGAATAAACTTACCCAAGATCACACAGTTGTTGAGCATCGGCCAGAAAGTTTCAAAAGAGGCTGGTACTAAATAAGCCTCGGGTGAATGTGCTCTTAGCCGCTGCTGGAATGGAATGGCTCTGCCCTCAGACACTGTGGTCATTTAGTCCTATTCTTTAGAATGGACCCCAGGTATAGGCTTCCCTTCCCAACCCCAGGCCAGTTAAGTCAGAGTCTCTGAGTATGAGGCCAGGCCAACAGATTTTTAAAACTATAGGTGATGCTGCTCTGTCATCAGCCAAGAGAATCATTCTCAAAATGTATTGCCCATGGAGTTACCCCAGGGGAGCTTATAAAGGCACCAAGCACTGATAGTTCTAAAAGTTCCCAGGTGGCCTTGGCCGGTTTGGCTCAGTGCTTAGAGTATCAGCCCGAGGGTCACAGGGTCTCTGGCTTGATTCCTGGTCAAGAGCATGTACCTCAGTTGCAGGTTCCCCAGCCTGGGTAGGGGCAACCCATCAATGTGTCTCTCCCTCTCCCTCTCCCTCTTCCTCTCCCTCTTCTTAGAATCTAATCTCAACCAAGGCAGAGACCCACAGTTCTATCCCAAGATATTTGCCAAATGGTCCCAAATACATGGAGGCTACCTTGGAGGCTGCCTGCCCCTGGAAGAGATACTCAAATAGAATGGTAGAATGGAGAGTCGATGAGAGGAAAGAATGCCTTTAGGACTGGGTCCTGACACATGAAGCCAGAGATGTGTGCTCATGGAATTTTAGAATTGACAAGGATACTCAAGCCTCACACCCAGTGGGCTTCGGGACCCCAGGGTTCACACCCAGTGGGAAGTCAGGCTAATGAGCGCTTTGCTTCAGGCAAGATGTAAGAGGATGCGACTAGAGCCAAAAGGCCACAGTGCATGGAGCTCAGGACACCTGAGTGAGTGGCAGCCATGTCCCTGTCACCAGTGAGATAAGATTTCTGCCTCCTGGACTTTCTGAGTGAAATAGATATAATCATTTCTTTTCTCATATTCTAGAAATTGTGAGAATAAAACCAGAGAGAGGTGAGAAAACACTCGGGTACGTGTTAAACAGTGTGAGGTGCCGCTAATAGGATGGATGCAAATGCTTCCGCTGTGGTGCAGAACAACGCCCAGCAGAAAAATGGGTGCTGCCGGGGACCCTGGTTGACATCAATTCAACAGCCACTGAGTGAGTGAGGGCCTACTGTGCACCGAGCCTAAACCCTGTCGTCAAACCTAGTATAAGGTGCAAGGAGACGCAGTGTAGTTTGGAATACATCTCCCTGATGCAAACAGATTTTAGAGGTGAAAACTTGGCCTGTATCTTAAACATTTGTGAGGGTCGGCTGGTGTGACTCAGTGGTTGAGCATCACCCCATGAACCAAGAGGTTACTGGATTGATTCCTGGTCAGGGCACATGCCCAGGTTTTAGGCTCCATCATCCCTAGTAGGGGACATGCAAGAGACAGCCTATTGATTATTCTTCTCTCTCATTCTCTCTCTCTCTCTCTCTCTCTCTCTCTCTCTCTCTCTCTCTCTCTCTCTTTCTCTCACTCTCTCCCTTCCTTTCTAAAATCAATTAAAAAAACATTTGTGAGAATCAGTGATGGTGGTTTAGAAGGGAAAGACCACATAGAGCAGTGGTCAGCAAACCGCAGCTCGCAAGCCACATGTGGCTTTTTGACCCCTTGAGTGTGACTCTTCTACAAGATACCATGGCCTGGGTGAGTCTATTTTGAAGAAGTGGCATTAGAAGAAGTTTACGTTTTAAAAAATTGGCTCTCAAAAGAAATTTCAATCATTGTACTGTTGATATTTGGCTCTGTTGACTAATGAGTTTGCCGACCATTGCCCTATAGAATTGTAGGAGGGAGAAATTGATTCCGACAGAGGCTTTTGGGAAAGAAAGCTTCCTCAGAGAAGTGGCGTTTGAGCCACTTGATGAAGCACAAATGTGGTAGGGAGAAAAGGGAAGGAGCCAGCCTTCCAGAGAGGAGGCAGCCTGGGAAACAGGAGTGCTAGGTGGCTTCCCAAGCCCATGAGGTGGTCATTGTAACTAGAATGGGATAGAGCCCTACGTCTCCTGTGGATGATAAATCTTCCCTGCCCGAGTTCTGCTGGGTCTCTTCAGAGCCCAGGGATGACACAGCACTTGCCCCAAGTCCCTTCATTATCTGGACACTGAGGTCTCAGCCCTGAGCCAAGAAAAGTGGGGAAAACTGAAGGACATATAGTGGTTCCTGCCCTCAAGAAGCTTAAAATGTAGTTGGGGAAACAATGAATGAACACAGGACTCATGCACTCTATGTGGCTTTGGACATTGTACACTCAGAAGACTATTTTTGAAACCGTCACACAGGCAGGTTGGCCACACCCGAGTGCACAGTCTGCACGCTGACAGCAGTGCCCAGCTGAGAGGATGACTGGGGACATCTTTTTGCAATTGATCAGCCTGGAGAGAATAAATGCCTTCTTGCAATTCGCACAAAGACAATGCTTTTGCTCTCTGAGGCCAGAAGACAGCTACTTTCAGAATGATAGAGAGCCAGACATGAAATACCACCTCTTGATTGAAAAGCTCGGTGGGGAGCTTTCGTGAAGGAAGAGGGTTTGAATCAGGCCTGCCAGGTGGCAGGATTAGAAGGCTGGATACAGGCTGGTATTCCAGATAAGAATATCAGGGGCTCAGATGCAGGGCCAGAGCATCCCGGTGGGCTCTGTAGATGTGGTAAGGCTTTATACAGATCCAGTGGAAATGGAGGAAGGAAAAATCAGCTGGGTTTGGTAGTAGGAGGCCAGAGGAGGTGGCAATGTACAAACCAGAAGAAGAAAGTGCTCCTGTCTGACTAGCATGGTCAGATCTGAACTCTGCAATTGACTTGCTGGTGACCTGATGCCTCTTAGCCTAAGATTCCTCACCCATAAAAACAGAGGACCTGGCCGGCATGGTTCAGTGGTTGGGTGTCGACCTATGAACCAGGAGATCACGGTTTGATTCCCAGTCAGTGCACAGGCCAGGGTTGCAGGTCCAACCCCAGTAGGGGGTGCGCAGGAAGCAGCTAATCAATGATTCTCATCAGTGATGTTTCTATCTCTCTCTCCTTCTCTCTTTCCTCTCTGAAATCTATTTTAAAAATTAAAAAGAAAATATAAAAGGACCTTCCAGGAGGAACAGAGTAACTATGGTTGCTGCTGTTCACTAAGCACAGTGTTTGTGCCTTACAGGGACCAATCCATTTCATTGTCACAATTCTCCTCTAAGATGGGAACTTGTTGTCATGGACACCATTTTACAGAAAGGGAAACAAAGGAACCAGGAAAACCTTGCCCAACATCACTCAACTAGTAAGTAACAAAGGAGAGAGCCTGGCACCAGCGCCCTCATGCCTTGTCTCTCTGTCATGGCTCCTTGCATAACCCATACTAGGAAGAAACATGCAGCAGAGATGAATTAAAATAGCCAGTGTTTACCCAGAAGAATTGAAAACAGACTCAAACATGTCCACCAATATTCATAGCAGCACTATTCACAAAGGTGAATACAGTGCAATTGCCCACCAATGGATAAATGGATAAGTAAAATGTGGTACATCCATACAATGGAATAATGAAATATTATGCATGCATGAAAAGGAATGCAGTACTGGTATATGCTACCATGTAAAGGAACCTCAAAAACATTATGCTAAGTGAAAGAGCCTACATATGTAGCCCACAAAAGGCTACATATTGTATGATTTCATTTATATGAAATGTCTGGAATAAGTAAAATCTATAGAGGCAGAACACAGACTTGTGGTTACCAGGGGTTGGGGGTTGGGAGAAGAGGGAGCAACTGCTTAACAGGTGTGGGGTTTTCTTTTGGGGAAATCAAAGGGTTTGGGGCTCAGTTGGTTGAATATCATTGGTGCACCAAAGGATTGCCCGTTCAGTTCCCTGTCAGGGCACATCCTGGGTTGTGGGTTTGATCCCCGGTCAGGCAGAATACAGAAGACAACCAATTGACCTCTTTCTCTTTCTCTCTCTCTCTCTCTCTCTCTCTCTCTCTCTTCCCTCCTTCCCTCCTTTCATCCCTCCATCCCTTCCTCTCTCTAAGTATGTCCTCAGGTGAGGTTTGTTTGTTTTTTAATATTTTGGAACTAGACAGAGGTGGTAATGTGGTGATTGCACAACATTGTAGATGTACTAAATGCCATGGAACTGTTCACTTTGAAATGGTTAACTTTGTGTTACATGAATTTCACTTCAGCCTGAAAACAGTAGTAAGTAACCAAAGCTCAGCATAGACAAGGCTAGGGATAGAGGCAGCCACTTGAGTGGAGCTGGCCCTTTTTAACAGGGAGAAAAGTATAGGCCAAGAGTTGGAATTCAGGAGAAAGTAGGTAAGGGGTTTGGCATTCAGGGAAAATGGTTAATCAGATAAAAACTGCATTCAGTGATTTTCCCAGCATCCCCTCATCTGCAGACTGGTGATTCTTTCTCTGGAGCACAGGCAGTCACTTGCAGTCCTCCTGGGGCACAAAGGTCAAATTGCTTGCCTGTCTCCTGAAGTCAGGGCAGGTCCCGTCACACATTCCAGTCCCTGCAACAATAGCTTTCTACATACATTAATCACCAAGCCTATTAACTACATAGCTAAAGCTACACTTGTTTAAATTCTTACATTTCCCATCAATTCTTGCCAGGCACTTTACTGGCATCCTTTTATCTGATCCTCCCACCATCTTCTGTGATAAAAACATGTATCGTCCCCAAGCACAGTGAGCCATACAGAGGCTCAGGACATTTGAGCAACTGCACCACAGCCTACTTTAAGGAAGTGGTGGAGCCAGGATTCAAACCCAGGTCACTCTGACTATTCAACACTACACCTTATTATACTCCAGCCTTCGGTCCCTGAAGCTGCAGAGTTCCTCCGTACGCCAGGGTTGCCCCTGGAGACCTCCAGCAACGCTTTCCCCCCAGCTTGTCTCCATCCTCCAGCTGGTGGCAGAATAAGCCCCCGCCAAACAGAAGTGAGCTTATTCTCTCCCCAGCGGTGTGTAGGAGGGCTCCCTGCCTGAGAGCAGTGTGAACCAGGAGCAGGCAGCTGGGCCATGCCATTTCCAATTTTCTTTCCCAATCAGATATGGACAGAAGTCATTGGAGCCCAGAGCAATTGTTTTGTTTCTACTAAATCTGGGAGGGAAAACACTTTCAAACCATTTTATACTCTTGCTACAGAATTATTCGGAAGAGGAGTGTGTGTAACAAAGGTGCAAACCAATTATGCCGAGAAACATGGCATCCGAGGGAACCTACTCCTTCCTGCAGCATCCGGAAGCATGGGAATAAGTAAGGATCTTTCAAACGCCCACGCTGAGGCAGAGGATGAAAAGCGGGTAATAAATCTTTTCAAGAGGAAACGGGGCACTAACAAGGAGAAAGCGGCAGAAATGGCCAATTCCAAAAACGCAGACAGCTTAACCTTCAATCAACTGGACACAATCCAGGTTTCCTAGAAAATCCAGCATCGGGGAGAATTGATGACACTAAGAAAGGTAAAATGATAGTAGGGTTTAATGGAAAAGAGGAGAAATCTGGACACCAGAAACCTCAATAAATAACTAGTACCACACACACACACATACTCACAGACCCACACTTCTGTGTATGGCTACATCATGGGTTAGTTAAAAAAAAATGAGCAGGAATGATTCTAGAAGTTCTGACTAGAGATTGATAACTTTCTAATGGAACTTCAATTATCAGTAGAAGAGAAAGAGTGTGGGCTTGGAGCATGGGTGCCATCCCAAAACGCCATTTTACTGGCCGCCTGACCTGGCATGGCACTTCACCTCTATGAGCTTCAGTCTTCTCATCTAAGAAAGCAGGGTCTCCCAAAACACTGACTCAAAAGCAATTAAGCACTCCTGTGTTCACTGAAGCATTATCTACAATAGCCAAGATATGGAAGCAACCCAAGTGCCCATCAATAGACAAGTGGATAAAAAAGTGGTGGTACATATATGTAAAGGAATATAACTTGGCCATAAAAAAAATGAAATCTTAACCATTTGCAACAGCATGGATGGATGTAGAGGGTATTGTGCTAAGTGAAGTAAGTGAATTAGGGAAAAACAAATACCATGTGATTTCACTGACACATGGAATCTAGAAAACAAAATAAATGGCAAACAAAATTGATTCGGACTCATAGATACAGAGAACAGACTGCTGGCTGCCAGAGGGGAGGAGGTTTAGGGGACTGAGTGGAGATTAAGAACTACAAATAGGTAGTTACAAAATAGTCATGGGGATACAAAGCACAAAGTGAGAGTTCATCTAATTCTCACATGTAGTCAATAATATGTATGGTGGCAGGGGGGTACTGGAAATAGCGAGGAACGTTTTTTAAAGAATATGATTATCTCACTACTATGCTGTACACCTGAAATTAAGGCAAAATAATATTGAACGTAAACTATAATTAAAACAACTTCAACATTTTAAAAGAAGGCAAGGCATCATCTTTATGCTCTTAAAAACTTTTTTTTCACTGAGAATACCTGTTTGTTCTACATGAAGCAGAAGGTGAAAAGCATGGTGAGGCTTTCTGAGTTGTCAGTCCTCCACTCGGGGTCGCCTCTGCATTAACAGACATGCCTTTCTTTATGTGACCTTGTCTTCTTCACATGCCATTTGGAAAGTCTTATGTTGTTGCACCTGCGGGTCACCTCTCTCCTTCCAATTATTAGTAAATTGATGGCTCCCCAGCTGTACGGATTTAACTTCTCTGAGCCTCAGTGTCTTGTTATGTAAAACAGGGAGAATGAATATTGAATAATATCTAGCTCTCCTGATTTTGATTTTGAGAGGGTTAAGGAAATTAAGATGTGTGAAAACACCTAGCATATTAAAAAAAAAAGCCTATAAATAATGCCGTTTCCATCTTTTCCTAAGAATGGAACCGCAAAAGAGAAGTGACATCTCCTCCCACATACTAGTAGATATTTTTCTCCATTTCAGGGCAATTGAGGCACACATGTGGGACATCATCAATAGGCATAGATGAGGGGGTATCTAGCCAGGGACTAGGAGGGATAAGGTTAATTAAAGCTAGCTGCTATAATACTCAACCCCACGTCCCACATTATCAAAAATCACCCACTTTTTAGATAGAAGAAATAGTCATAGTTAATCTTCACTCTGTCTTGTGTCATAAGGACAATTATAGTCTCTACCAACACTTGCTTGCTCAGAGTCCGACAGCGAATGTGGGATAAACAGGATTCTACCCAGACAACTTCACTTCAGAGTGAGGTGCTCAAGCCCTACAGGATGGATTCCCAATCCCACCATCCATTCCCCATCACTCCCAGGCCCCCAAAGTCCTGGCTCAGTTTCCCATTCTTGCTGTGAATTACCTGATGCTACTTGATCTCTTATAGTCCGTGCCCTGCCTAATCTCAAAAAGCCAGATCAGAGGACCTCCGATGGAGGCCTGGGGAAGGAACCCCTAAGGCAGAAGTGTGGGCCAGAGTGACACATGCAGGGGGTGAAGTGGGCCTGCGGAGGGCAGGGAGGGGCTGGGGGCGGTGTGCTGGTGGAGAGGGCCAGCCTGAAAACTGCCAGAGGCCGGGGCCCAGAATGGGCATTCGAGAAAGTAAAATTCTCCAACCCACTTAGAACACTGTCCCCAAAGTGTCCCTTTATCTTTCTGCTGGCGCAAATTCCGGTAAGAAATCCACTAATTGTTTATTGCTTCTCAGAGAAAATGTCATCTAGGAGCTTGTGTCTCAGGAAAGCCTGAGCTAAAAACACAAGCCGAACTCCTAGACTCGGAGGCCCCTTGGAACTTAGAGCGGCATGATAAAATCTGCAGTTACCGCCTATGCCAGGCCTGGGAGGAGTACCTGATATATATTCATCCAATTCTCACAACAACCGTTCCTGCAAAGTAAGTAACACCATCCTGAGTTTCATGGCTAAACAACCTCAGGATCGGGAAGATTAATTAACTTGCCTAAGGCAACCAGTTGGTGTCCAAGCTGGGGGTGGGAGAGGGATGGGGAGGGGTTCAAGGCCATGTACATCTAAGCCCCTTCCTCTATGGTAGGGTCAGCCTGCTGCCAACTTTTGTAAATACAGTTTTACTGGATCACAGCCACACTGGCTTGTTCTGTGCCTGCTCAGGGTGCCACAAGGCCAAGTTGAGCAGTCGCCACAGAGACCATCTGCCCTGCAAAGCCTAAAAGACTTTTACTCTCTGCGTGCCTCCAGGAAAAGTTTACTGACTCCTGCCTTAGACTTTGCTGCTTTGGAAAACTTGTCATTCAGCCTTTATTTTTGAAGATTATCCAAGTGATATCCAGATATGTGAAGTGATTTCTGTGTGGCCACACTAGCTCTCCCTCTTATCTCACTGTTTTCATTCAATAAAAATTTACCGTCTGCACCGTGCTGTTCACTCTGAGGAACAGAAATTGGTTCCATCCCCAAGGAACTAAAAATATAGCTGCAAACACAGATGTACACACTAGGGAAAAAATGGTGAACGCAAGTTTATATACGCTGCGCACCGCCCCCATGTGTCTCTCCAGGCCACCTCCCCCACCCTCCTCACCCCTCCCTGCCTGCCTTCTGTTCCCCAGCACGCTGTGAAAGATTGACCAGGAGCCGGGAAATAAACCCTAGCATCAGAAGCCAGGAAATCAAGAAAACTGGACAAAGGTTGAGTCAGTGTGAGCGAGTCAGGTGAGTGGCCCGGGATAAAGGCCGTGAACCCTGTCCGGGTGGATTCGGAAGTGCGGGCACCGAAGCAGACATCCCCAGTCAGGGGGCTGACATCCCCAGTCAGGGGGCTGACAGCTGTGCTGCCCTCGCTAGGAAGGTGCTGCTGCAGTCCACTTTTTACAAGACCCTGCTTTTTCCCGGAGCAGGGTGAGAGAAAGCTCGGTGCACAGCCTTCTCTTGCTTGGTTGCGGTTTCTAGGCGCCTTATCTAGAAGGGAAAGGCCTGCCTGGTTTCTCCCCGTAGACAGCTCAGGTCATTTAGAATTAAAATAGCAACCGCCAAAATGCCCCCAGCATTTGTGCTGGGCAGGGCCAGCCCCCAATGCAGAAACAGAAGCCGTCCAGTAACCACCTGAGTGTCTGCAATGAGTGTTTCTGCAATGAATGAGTCTAAATGACCATATTCTTGAACCCAGAAATTCCAATTCAAAATTTTGTTCTGGAGAAATAGGTATTCACATGCACAAATATAAATAAGGATACTCCTTGCAGATGTTCAATGAGCACAATCATGGACTCCCATGCCACTGAGCCTGCACGTGGCCCTTGAATCTCTGTCTATGCAATCCTCCTGGTAGCAATTCTGAAAAGACCAAAATTGGACTACAGGAGTAAACCTGTCTGCCACATCAGCTACAAGACACATGTGCTGTACGTTAAAGGAGGGCCCTGTCCAAAGAAACCTCCTCCCTCAGTCCTTGACCTCTAGGTAAATATCCCTGCACTCCTCTTAAGTGCAGACACCAAGGCAACAGTCCCGGTCCGGAGTGGCCCTACGCTTCTAATACAAAAAAAAGCACAGTACCAGGTCCCTTGGTCAATCTTCACTCTTTAGAAGATGGACATATCTCCCTTTGGGTGGGGCTGCAGAGGTATGATGTTCCAGCTCTGTTGTTTGGCTTGTCCCAACATCTCTCCTGGGCCAGATGGGTCAGTTCATCTTTGGTTGTCAATCAAAGGCAATGACTTCTCTCTCCTTTTCAACTAGAAATGGAGTTTATCCCAGGGAATCTCTTTGATGCCAATAGCAATGCTCTATACGTATAACTCCAAAGGTCCCTTCATATTAGAATAGTTTCTATCCTATGAATAATGTTCTGTCAGGTCTGTTTATGGCCCATTGGCTGGCCTGGGCTGGCCCCAGTATCATTAAGGCTGAGTCTGTCTTTGCCTTGAACAATGTCTCTAGCAGATAAGGAATTAAGGAATGGAGGATGTGTGCTCTAAATCACAGAACAAGCATGCAGGGACTTGTGAAGCTGGCTCTGGCTTCTTCTGTTTCCTAGGAAAAGGAGTACATGATGGTTGTGTCCTTCAAGGGACACAGCCATCAGAAAGCCTATGCACCATCTCCCCTGTGACCCCTTGGTCCCTCGTGCATTCCTCAGTATTAGATCCGCTGTGTTTTTACTTATCTGTGAGCTTCCTGAGGGTAAGGATGAGTCCATATTGTCATTTCTTTGCCTAAGCATTTGTCACAGTGACTGAAACTCTATAGCTATTCAGTAAATGTTATGGCACTAATGAATGAATGCTTATGGTGCCTACTCTTGACTGCATAACTGTTCTGTGTTAGGCCCCGTGCTGAGGCCTTTATATACTTCATGTACTTTAATTCTCACAACAACACTATGAAGTTGAAGTTATTATGGATATTTTACTGCTGGTGAAACTAGGAGTAAATGAAGTTAAATGAATTTTCTAAAATCAAATGGCTTGTAAGAGGCAGATTCAGAAATAATGCCAAGCTCAGCCTAATTCTGAAGCCCACTACTCTGACCCAATGCTCTGAATGGCCCATTATCCATTCTCACCTGCCTCCAACCAAAGTCAGGTCCACAGCTCACAGGGTAATGAAATGTCATATGATTGTCTTTATAGTAAAAAGCATGAGCACACTTTCCATATATAAAATATACTGTACCTAAAAATGGGATTTTAAAACATTTAAACAGACTCATAGACATAGGGAGCAAACTGGTGGTTGCGGGATGGGGGGAGGTTGAGGGGGTGAAAGAGGCAAAGAAATTAAGAAGTATAAATTGATACTTACAAAATAGTCACAGGGATGAAAGCAAAGCTTAGGGAACATACCACTAATATTGTGATAACTATGTACAGTGCCAGTTGGAACACTGGAAATATCTGGGGGAACACTATGCAAAGTATATGATTGTCTACCACTAAGCTGTATAAGCTGTACACCTGAAACTGATACAAAATAAGATTGTAAGTAAAAATAAATAAATAAACAATAAAAATAGGATGCTTCCAGTATTACAAATGATGCTAAGATGAATATTCACTGACAAGAAGAGTATTTTATAATACGTTACATGGAAAAACAGCAAAGCAATATGCCTAGCATGTATCTTCTTGCACCAAGCTCCCATTTCCCTGCCACTGTCTCCCTCACAAGGCTAATTTATTTCTGAAAAACAACACATGCACAAATATGCAAAGATAAAAAGCTACAAGGCAAAATAAAACAAAGATTAACACACTAAGATCCTCTAGTGAAATCTGGCCCCCTGCCTGTGTTTTCTCAATAAAGTTTTATTGGAACACAGCCCTTCCTATTTCTTTATGTGTTGTCATTGCCTGCTTCTGCACTACAACAGCACAGGTGAGCAGTTGCCAAAGAGACTGTCTGGCCTGAGAAGCTGGCAATTTTACTAGGTGATTCTTTACAGAAAAGGTTTGCTGACCCACTGATGTAAACCTCTAAGTCAGTGCTTCTCAACCCTTTTTAATGCTGTGACCTTTTACTACAGTTCCTCATGTTGTGGTGACCCCAATCTTAAAATTATTTTCGTTGCTACTTCATAACTGTAATTTTGCTACTATTATGAATCATAATGTAAATATCTGTGTTTTCTGATGGTCTTAGGCTCTACAGCAGGGGTTCTCAACTTGTGGGTCACGACCCACAGGTTGAAAACTGCTAGCAAGGTCTCCTAAGACCATTGGAAAACAGATATTTACATTATGATTCATTAACAGTAGCAAAATTACAGTTATGAAGTAGCAACGAAAATAATTTTAAGATTGGGGGTCACCACAACATGAAGAACTGTATTAAAAGGTCACAGCATTAAAAAAAAGCTTGAGAACCACTGCTCTAAGTATACATCCCCCTCTCCAGGTGATGATCATCAGCAAGGACCATCAACCCATCAAAGCTGCAGAGGGGGCCTATGGAGAGCGGCTACAGCATTTGGACAGGCTCAAGCCTCAGACTAATGAGAGGGCATGATCCTCTCATGGCAAAGCCACGTGCAAGTCCCAGCACAATTACAGCCAAAGGCTATAGTTGTAAGCTTGACCTTATGGTCCGAACCTGTAGTCCCACGTGGCTGAGTGGTATGGGCTGCGGGAGGTGCAGCAAGTAAACAAAGCTTGATCAGGTGCATGTGATTGAGTAGATTGGAAACCCAGGAGAACGTTGTAAAGATCTTGACCGCGCCCTTACTCTGCCTCGTGGAATCTGGCTATAAAATAAAGACTCGGTTTGCAGGCCGGGCGCTGTCTCTCCATCACTGAGGGCAGCGTCTCTCCTAGCTCCAGCTTTCTTCTCTTGTCTGTCAGTATTTCAGGTTCACCCGGGGCCATGCTGGCTTGGCACAGTGGCCCTGAAGGTCACAAGTCTGCACAGTCCCTCCTCCAACTCCAGCAAGGGAGGTACGCAGACACCCAGATCCACTCTCACATAGTAACATTCAGACAACGGCCTCACCATTGAATGTTTACAGTTTTCTTTCTTTCTTCTATTTTAATAAGAGAAAAACACAAACTTCTAAACTACAAGTAAAGGTCAATGAGACAGTGAAAGGAGTGTGACAGGTCAAGTCAGAAGAGAAATGCTGTCAGAGCCATCTGCAGGGTTCCGACCAATCAGACAGCGTGGGTGGGGAGCCGTGGGACAGCTGAAGAGCTGGAAAAGGTCAGAGAAGACTGGGCGAATGATATTAAAAAGGAAATAAGGGGAATCGGGGAAGGCAGAGTATTCATAAGTGGGGCAGGAGAGACAGATGGACTGCCATGAGGAGTAAATTGCTCTGAGAGACGATGAGAAATGTGCCAGGAGTTGAGAGAAAATCAAATCCTGGACCCATCACAAGAGGTGGGGAAGGAATAATAAAGACAAGTCTGCAAGCAAAATGATGTACAAATGGTATATTTTCCCCCAGAAATAGACTAATAAAATGCAGATGAAGCCCATCAAATTGAAAAATGCTTTTCATCACTTGAAACAACGTAGAAGCCAGTTAGGAAGGGCTTTGGATTCTGGCTCCATCGCTTACTAGAACACCCACATCAAAATACATCTTACTAAGAAGCTCTATAACTGATCAGGCTGGCTTAGTGTGGCTCACTATAGGCACCAGAATCCTGACTAACCCTGATATTTATATCGGGGGTAATATTCAAAATATCTACTGCTAGTGATGGCACAGTTTCCAGCCAATCAGGACATGCCTGCTGGCAAGCCACACAGGTGTGCCCCGCTGAGTGTGAATGCTGATAGGCACAGAACTGCCCCGGGTGGGTTTGTGAAGAGTGACTGGAGCCTCACTCTGGAATAAGAACTACTTGCTATGTACGGGGGTAGCCAGTGAAATGGAAGGAGACATGAATTTAATACCAAGTCTACGCTTCCTCCTCAGGAAGAGCTGCTGATCACTCTCAGTGCTGGCCTTCCTCAGGTTTTGGACATCTTCGCCCTCATTTCCCAAGTCAGCCTCTTGCGAAGGGGCCTAATTACTAATCTCACCTGCTCAAAGAGAAGCCTCTAAGGATTTAGTTACTTTTAATCGATTCCAATGGAAAGCCGGCCTTTCTTCTAATGTAATCTGACAAGCACTTAATGTTGGCTGTCTGTGTTCCTATCAACGAGAAATCTTCATATTTCTTCTGACTTTTTCCACAGTCACCACCCTGTAACAAAGGAAGGGGGTTTTCATTGCCTCGAATGGGAAGAAACTTTTGCTAATTGAGATCTGAGCTGACAATGGGTAGAAGGCATGTCACTTTACCTTTCTGGGGCTCAGTTTCCTCACCTACTGTTGTAATTGAATAAAGAAATGACTTCAGCAGTTGATACATGTTTGAAACCTGATAAAAACTTCTTTGATTAAAAAATACCCACCCACCCCCAAAGAATGCCTGTGACCCTCACTTTATCTGTGACAAAAAAACAATCAAATAAAACAAAAATTTAGTTTTAGCTCAATGTAGGAGGTGGGGGTCGGGGAAAGCTACAGTCTGAAAGCCAAATCCAAAGGAAGGCACAGACTTAAGTCTCCCTTCTGGTATTAACTGGCCTCGTACCCTTAAAATGACTGCTCCCCAACCCCCAGTTTTAACCATCTGTCAAATGGAAAGTTCAAATCTAGAACAATGTTTTCTCTGGGGCTCCCATGAGATGTTGCCGAGGCCACAGACTGGAGCTAACCATTGGGGATCCTGTCCTCTCCCCATCAGCAATCCACCTTTACCTGAACAATTTGCCATCATCTGTTTTATATTGTATGTGGTCATATCATATTTCAGTTAAAGGGGGCCCATTATTTAAGGAGATTCAATGTTATTAAAAAAAAACATTAATATCCTATGCTTCTATTACTTGAGAGATTTTTTAAATCATTTTTGTCTGATAAAATGTAATACTAGAGGTTGAAATCCAAAGAAGACAGCAGGAAAAATATGTGGTAGGTTAATTAATACTAAATTATTGAAATATTGCATTTAATGGAGAATAATGAAAAACTGATAAATGTTTTCTCACTTCATAATAGGAATAAATATCTGGGGATTATTGGATTGATCCTATTTGTAATAAACTGCCAGTGTACCATGTATTTTGGGGAGTGTTTATTCTAAAATCCATGTTACCTTGTTTTTCTGTCTAAAACTTTGGGCAGGTCCACCAGAAAGCAAATAGCTTGCCTAAAAAAAAAGAGTATTCATTTCCTGCTATAACAAATTAACCATCGATTTGGTGGTTTAAAAGAACGCAGATTTATTTAATATATTTTTATTGATTTCAGAGAGAAAGGAAGATGAAGAGAGAGATTGAAATATCAATGATGAGAGGGAATCATTAATTGGCTGCCTCCTCCATGCCCCCTACTGGGGATTGAGCCTGCAATCAGGGCGTGTGCCCTGGACCAGAATCAAACCTAGGATGCTTCAGTCCACAGGCCAATGCTCTATCCACTGAGCTGTGGAGAGCGGCTACAGTGTTTGGACAGGTTCAAGCCTCAGAATAATGAGAGGACATGGTCCTCTCGTGGCAAAGCCACATGCAGGTCCCAGCTTGGAGGGGAAAGCCTGCCCAGCACGGTTATAGACAAAGGCTATGGTTGTAAGCTTGACCTTATGATCCGAACCTGTGGTCCCAGGTGACTGAGTCATATGGGCTGCGGGAGGTGCAGCAAGTGCTGCCAAAACAAAGTTTGATCAGGTGCCTGTGATTGAGTAGATTCGAAACCTGTGAGAATGTTGTAAACATCTTGACCACGCCCTTACTTTGCCTCGTGGAATCTGGCTATAAAATAAAGATTGGGCTTGCAGACTGTGGTGCTGTCTCCATCCGAGAGCAGCATTCCAACTAGCTCCAGCTTTATTCTCTTCTCTGTCTTCTTTAACCCTTCCCCACACCCCCTCAAGTTCACCCCTGCCATGCTGAGCGCAGCACACTGCGTCAAACTGGCTAGGGCAAGAATGTAGATTTATTATCTTGCAGTTTCGGAGGTCACAAGTCTGAAAAAGATCTCATCTGGTCAAAATCAAGGTTTTTTTTGTTTTGTTTTGATTTTTTCTGGAGGCTCTTGGGAAGAATCTGTACCTTTGCTCTTTTTGGCTTCTAGAGGTTGCCTGCATTCCTTGGCTCATGGCCCCTTCCATCCTCAAAGCTAACAATGGCCATTCAAGTCTCTTTTACATATGTCACTCTGATACTACTCTCCTACCTTCCTCTGAAAGGAGGTCTCGGGATCTTCCACAGCAGGAGGGTGGTGGGAGGTAATGGCAGAGTCATTACCAAAATTTGCAAGCAGTAAAGTCAGGGTAGAAAGATGGACTGAAATCCAAGTCTCAGGAGACTGGGGTACATGTTGAGTGCTCTGGTCAGGCAAGTTGGTGTCAGACCTGGAAGCATTTAGCAGAGGTCAGAATGAAGAGATGACCTTTCCAAAGTCAGCATTAAGGAGATGATGGTGTGGGCAGCAAATCAGGACAATGCAGGAAACCTGAGTCTCAAAAACACCAACAATGATCACCATGACTGACTTTTATTGAGTGTTTGTTATATCTCAAATATAATAGTGAGCACTTTGTAATCACTCTGATTCAATCCTTATAACAGTCCTAGATTAGTTTTGACTCCACTTTAAAGATGGGAAATTAAAGCTTAAAGAAAGGAAGTGACTTGCCCAAGAATATTCAATTTGAACAACATTGTGAGATTCTAAGCCAGGTCTAACTCCAAAGTGCACTAAAACCTTGTAACCCCCATCACACACGGCTTTTACCACCAAACTGATAGGTTTGCCAGGCTGGGGAAGGGGTCTTAAAACAACGTTGCTACTCAGTAACTTCAAACTTTTCATCTAAAAGGTGACCAAGGCATCAAAAACAAATTCTAAGTAATTTTTAAACATTCTCAACCTGTGACTTTTTAAGGGTTTTAAAGCACACTTTCTTATACCAATAACTGAAGACCACGATGCCTGGTACCTTAGGCTACATGTTTCGACCGTGTTTTCTTAACTGAGAAGAATTTTACAGATGTCAGTTACACTTCCGTTTTAAAATCTCTGCCCCAGGAGTATTGTGCTTGGTGTTAGAATCCTGCCCTGGTTTCATCCCTTTTCTCTGTTCACTTCTCTTTCACCCCAGAAGCTGTTCATCCAGGTGTCTGAGCATGAGGCAAAGTATTCAGCTCACTGTAAGCTGCCAGTGGAAAAGGGCCAATAATTTAATTTTGTTTTCCAGAGTTTACTGGATAAATTCAAATTGGCATCGATTCACCTCTAGTAGAAAACTCGCCTACAGAATGCCTTGACATTTGAGGCAAAGACAGCCTTCCTTCTAATCTCAAGAGCAATAAAATAAAATAATACCTTTCAAGACTGGGTCCTCCACCCACAGAGCCCCATTTGGACTCTGACATTATCTGTCCTTGATGTATCACCTTCTAGAATGCACAAAAGAAGCCTGGTGAGAATCTGGTCCACTGATAAGGAGACAAGATGTTCTTCCAAATGGCATTCCTCATATATCTGGCCAATGATACCTAGTCAGGTCATAGAGATAGAGAAAATATGCAAGTATAGCAAGCTTTCCGAAGTGAAGCCAGATCATATCACTCTTCTTCAATTCTGCAATAATGCTCCATCACCCATGGAACTCTTTCCGAACTCTTTAGCAAAGAACAAAATGTTCTTCCTAACCTTGCCTCTGCTGACCTTTCCAGCCTCCTTTGCAGGCTCTGTCCACTCTGCAGACAGATCCTACACTCTGGTCTTAACCACACTACTCGGTTTTCAAGAGCACAGTTATCTCCAGGGATTCACACATGCTGTTTCTTCTGCCTGAAAAGCAAAGTCTTCATCTCAACCTCTGCTCTGTTGACTGAGCTAGACCACAGAGAGGAGCCATCTGAAAGTAGCCAAATGCACATACATTAAAAGCAAGAGGACTTTTAGCAATGAAAAATTCTCTCCGATTTAAGTTTAGTATGTACTAGCAGTTAATGCACTTATATATTTGAGGTCTGGGGAACTCTACCATGTTTAGAGGAGCTATACTATAGTATAAATTGATCAATAATTGGATGGTTCCCAACGTAGCTTGGCAATAAAACTGACTGCCTTATGCAACAAAGACTTTTCATACACACACACACACACACACACAGCATTATTCTCATCAGAACTCAACATTTCTCTCTAGCTTTTTCTACCCACAGGAGACAAGTGAAGAAAACAGAGTGGGAAGGGCAGGAAATCTGAAATGAAGCACTCATGGGGTTTACCCCCCTCTGCAAAGGAAGATAAATGTTCAGAAAAGTGAGAAAAACTGTCCTAAAACATGCTCTTCTACTGAAAGCTGCAATATAAACATCTAATGATGGACACAGAGGAAAGAAAGGGAGAGATGAAAATGTCAAAGCAACCTTTCTTTAAACTCCCCCAAAGCAAAAATATTTCAAGTTAAAATTACTGCTGCTCCTTGGAGACCTGTGCATTTTTGCCTATGTCTGATGGATGTCCCCTTCTTGAATTGAGAAGAAAAATTTGTATTTCCATCTCAATTAAGATAAAATCTTGTCCATGACTTTTAATGTGGGAAGCAAAGGGCAAAAGGACAGCATTGGTTTCTTGACTAACCTACCCATACTCTGAGTTTTACAAGAAGATGCCAGAATTTACAAACTCATGCAAAATGCCAAGTCCTGCTTAGGGTTTTCTTTCACGCATAGTCTTTCACTTTATGTAATTCATCTTTCAGTTTGGTAGTAGGTTTAACCTCAGGGTGAAATTGCATATACCTAGTACTCTGCATTGCAGCTATGCCCAAAGGAACCTCAGTTCTAGCCTCCTGGGTCTATTAAACAGGAAACTGAAGATTGAACCAAAATCAGAAGGTGAACCTGGAAGTGGTGGAGGCAGGGTCATTAAACTTCATATTGGTGCCATCTTTGTTTCCCTGGCTTGACAGTAAGAGGCCATGGACACAGAAACTCAGCAAAACTAAGAACTATGCATGGTTTGGGTTGCATTTCTCTCTCAAGATTCTGTGAGTTGGCAGTTTGGTAGGGCTCCACAAGAATGGCTTGTGACTGTTCCGTGTGGAGTCAGCTGGGCTTACTTCTCTGTTTGTGATCAGTTGGCCAATTGGCTGGAGGCTGGCTGGTCCAGATGGCTTCCCTCACACATCTGGCAGTTGCCTGGGGCAGTCAGCCAGTGTTCCATGACTCTCCCTGCTTGGCCTCTCTTCTCCCAGTAATTATACCTAGTCTTTTACATGATGGCAGATGCATGACATAAGAATGGCAATGGCAGCTACCAGGCTCCTTACGTCCAGGCCTCAGGAGTTTCAAAATGTCACGTCTGCAGCATTCTATTAGTGAGAATAAGTCACAAGGCCAGCACAGATTCAGAGAAGATGGAGAAGTAGATTCCATCTCTGGATGAAAGGGGCAGCAAAGTCACACTGCAAAGGGAAGAGACAAGGAGGTGTAAATCATTGGGGGCCTCTATTCTAAGGAACGACTACAGTCCTCCGTCTTGCCCCAATGGTTCACTCAAAGTACATTAAGTACACTCCCTCCCAATATTCCCAAGGTCTTATTTAGTCACAGCATCAGGTTCTAATACGGTCAAGGCTGTTTCAAGTGTCAGCTCCTCTTGATCCAGAGATAATTCTGTGGGTTGGAAATATGGGCAAGGCTCATCTGGGATGGCTCCTCTCCATCCCCTCCAGTGTCAGCTGAGTTCATTCATGGTTTTGTGGTCAAGGGCAGGCCAACTGGGGGCCAGATGGCCATTCACATGTCTGGCAGTTGAATGCACCTGCTTGACTGCAAAGCCTACTTTCTCTTTTATGTAGCTAATCATCCTCCATTTGTTAGACCAGGCTTCTTTATATGATGACAAAAATATTCAAAGCTGGATTTTGTCATTTGATGAGTATCTTAAACCACCAATATTGTTGTAGTTTAAAAATTATCACAGTAGCATATTTGTATAGACTTGTCTGAGGTCAGGTTCCCCAGAAACAGACCCTTAGACAAGGATTTGAGTGCAAGTAATTCGTTTGGAATGTCCTTGCTTGAAATCAAAGATTTCCACTAACAGACCAACCCTCTGCTCTCACCCTTCCTAAAGCAACTGTCAACTAGCATGATCCAACGGATGTGAACTCATAAATAGAAAATTTTAATTTTTCCGCTGTTGTTTAACCACAGAGATGTTAGCCAAGTTTCCTCCCATTTTTCCAAGGATCTTCCATTTAAATTCTCATCAAGAGGCAACAAACAGAATCCTGCTGTCAGGATGGTCGGTTCTGTGAAACTCAATCATCTCCTCTAGTGGAGGAAACACAGCAATGAGGGCAGGATTGCTGAATTCTGAGCTTTTTTGTTTTGGTTTGGTTTTATTTCTCATTTCTGTGCTCAAAAGAGACAATCTCCAGTGGTTGGTTTGATTCCAGAAGTTAGGTATAACATATAATTATAAAACCTCCTCCTTTAGTGTGAATGGAAACCAAAACTTGACACACCTTCTACCTGCCCATGATTACAAAGAAAGTGAGAGACTGAAATGTCCTAGGATGCTAATGTCTATGAGTATAATTGATTAAGAATTCCCTGCCAATGGGGCTTAATCTGCTCATGTTGATTTGATTGGATCGGCTACATTCAATACAATCAGCTACATTTGATCCAATCGGCTTGATTTCAGTCTGTTTCAGTTTGATATAATTAAATAGGCTAAATTTAATCTTATTAACTTGGTTTAATCACAGGGTCACAGTTCCATTCCCAATCAGGGCACACACCCAGGTTGCAGACTTGACCCCCCTCCCCAAGTAGGGGGCATGCAATGATTCTCTCTCTCCCTAACTCTCTTAAATAAATAAATTGTGTGTGTGTGTGTGTGTGTGTGTGTGTGTGTGTGTGTGTGTGACCTTCAGCCCAGCTTGCTCCCTCTCCAACCTGGGACCCTTTGAGGGATGTCGGACAGCCCGTTTAGGCCCAATCCTACCTGGCAGTCCGACATCCCTCTCATAATTCAGGACTGCTGGCTCCCAACTGCTCACCTGCCTGACTTTCTGATTGCCCTAACCACTTCTGCCTGCCAGCCTGATCACCCCCTAACCCAGTGGTTCTCAACCTTCCTAATGCCACGTCCTTTAATGCAGTTCCTCATGTTGTGGTGACCCCCAACCATAAAATTATTTTCGTTGCTAGGAAGGTTGAGAACCACTGCCCTAACCACTCCTCTGCCAGCTTGATTGATGCCTAACTGCTCCCCTTCCAGTCTGTTTGCCCTTCACTACCCTAAGCTGTGGGCCTGGTCACCCCCAACTGCTCTCCCTTGCAGGCCTGGTCCCTGCCAATTGCTCTTGAGGTGGCCATCTTGTGTCCACATGGGACCAGGATCCTTTGACCACACGGGGGCAGTCATCTTGTGTTTTAGAGTGATGGTCAGTCTACATATTACTTTTTTATTAGATAGGATAAGAGACCTGGTACACAGGTGGGGGCCATCTGGTTTGCCCTGAAGGGTGTCCTGGATCAGGGTGGTGTTCCCCTGGGGCATGGGATGTCCTGGGAGAGGGGCTGGTGGTGGTTTGCAGGCAGACCACACCCCCCAGTGACCCAAGTGGAGGCTCTGGTATCTGGGATTTACTTGAACCCTAAAACTGAAACTTTGTAGCCTGGAGTGGAGCCAAGCCTTCTGCTCCCACAGCCATTGAAACTTTGTTGCCTTAAGCAGAGGCCTGGGCCAGCCAGGGTGTATGGAAAGCTAGGCTTCCTCCATCACCAGGGGCAACCCAAGCCTCTCTCCTGCTCTCTCTGTGGCTGTAGCCATCTTGGTTGGGTTAATTTGCATACTTGCTCCGATCGGCTGGTGGGTGTGGCTGGTGGGCATGGCTGGTGGGTGTGGCAGAGGTATGGTCAATTTGCGTATTACTCTTTTATTAGATAGGAAACATATATATGAATGTGTGTATATGAGAGATCAGACAACCTCTGGACTGGATAGTCAACTCACATCATCCATGAGGGGCAGATGTGATACCTCAAGAGTGACACAGTATCACTTAATATTCAAGCTGGTGTACTTAATCTAACCATAAAGAAACATCAGAAAATCCCTGAAATGAGGAACTTTCTATTAAACTCAAAACAGGATTGGCCAAAACCAGTTTGGCTCAGTGGATAGAGCATCGGCCTGTGGACTGAAGGGTCCCAGGTTCAATTCCAGTCAAGAGCATGTACATTGGTTGCAGGCACATCCCCAATAGGGGGCATGCAGGAGGCGGCTGATCATTGTCTCTCTCTCATCGATGTTCTAACTTTCTATCCCTCTCCCTTCCTCTCTGTAAAAATCAATAAAATATATTTAAAAAAAACAAAACAGGATTGTACTTCAAAAGTGTCATAAATGACGAAGAAAGGCTGCAAAATACTCCAGATGAAAAGAGATTAAAGAGATGTGACAACTAAATGAAATACTTGGACCTACATGTGTTCCTTTACTGGAGAAAGAAAAAGAAATACTATAGAGACAATTGACAAAAATGGAATATGGTAGATTAGATAAAATATTGCACTGATGTTAAATTACTGAAGTTGACATATAAGAGAATATTTCTATTCTTAGCATTGAACTATTTAAGAATAAAGGGGCATAATGTATGCAAACTAGTGTTGAAGAGTTCAGAAAAGTGTGTGTGTGTGTGTGTGTGTGTGTGTGTGCGTGTATGTGAAAAAGAGAAAGAGAAAACAAATTATAAAGCAAATGGGGTTGCCATATGGGAAGGGGTTGGGGGCTGGCTGAAAAAGGTGGAGGATTAAGAAGTACAAACTGGTAATTACAAAAGAGTCATGGGGATGGAAAGTACAGACTAGGGAATATAGTAAATACCACGGCCCTATTGCCTCTGCAGGTCCATCTGCCACCTCTGCTCTCTTGGTCTCCTTGGTTCTCCCCTCTGCCCCACCTTCCCCTTTCTGTGCAATGTTATAGCTTGAGCAATGTCGCCATTTAATTTCACCTTCTATAAAGCCACCCTAACTGGTTTCTTTACATGCTACTTTGTATCAATTACCCTGTATGGTTCAGCTTCACAGCCATTTCCCCACCTCCCATTCTTTCATATAATGGGCCTCCTCGTTTTACCTGCTGCAGACAAGATCCTATTTCACCTCTATCACTTAAACAGGACTACCCTATGTTTCATCCTAATAGCTTCTGTCTTAGCCTCTTTCTCCCCTGGGCTTGCTTGGAAAACAAGACAACATTGCTCTGGGGCACCCATTCCTACCTGAGTCTCTTTTACAAGATTGAGGTTAGTGGGAACAATGACCAAACGGTGTGGACTTCTGGGGTTAGGGCTACATTTAGTGGGACTCCTCAGAGTCAGGAGTGGTGGGAGACAGGAGGTGAATGTAAGTTAAGAGGCAGCCAAGGATTTAAATTACAATGATATAATAGGTTGCTAGGTCTGAGAGAGAGGTTTTGAATCCAACCTTGGTCGCATATTAGGCCGACTAATTATTATTGGGGGTGGAGGGTGGGTTCTATGCACGAGAGGGTGTTTATCAGAAACTCTGTCTTCTGCCCACTAAATGCCAGTAACATCCAAATTGTGACAATCAAAAATGTGCCCCAGGTGGGGAAAAGCAAAATCATTCCCCATTGAGAACCACTGGCCCAGTGATTCTCTCCCATCATGATGTTTCTATCTCAATCTCCCTTTCTCTTTGAAATCAATAAAAAATATCTTTTAAATTTCACAGTTTTTTTGTTATTTGTTAGTATTTATAAGAGATAAATACTAGAAACAAGCCTTATGTCCATCAACTGGTGAATGGATAAATACCAAAACAAAAGTAGAAAAGGAAAATGAAGAATGAAGAACTGATACAGGTTACAACATGGATAAATCTCAAAAACTTGTGAAAGAAGCTAAATGCAACACACTACATATTATGTGATTCCTTTTACATGGAAGATGCAGTAAAGATAAATCTATAGAAACAGATAAATACTTGCCAAGAGCTGGGGATGGGCACAGGAATGACTGTGGAGGAGTTGGAGAGAACTTTTGGAGATAATGAAAATCTTTTAAAACTGGATTGTTGTGATGGCTGCATACTTCTGTACATTTACTAAAAAGCAATTCATTGTACACATAAATGTATTTTGTGGTATGCAAGTCATACTGCAAATGAACTTTATACTGTGCAAATTATACTCCAAGAAAGCTTTTTTTTTTGAGATGGGCCTCCTAGTGTATCTGTAAAACTTAGAATGCTCTTCTTCCTCTGATATACAAAGTCCTACCTGATGTGGTCCTGTCCACATTTCTGTCCTCATTATCTTCCAGTTTTTCTCTTCTCATTGTGCCCCAATCACAATGAATATACCATACTTGATCCCATCTTAGGGCCCTAGTATTTCCCCGACCTCCTCATGACTAACCCCTTCTTGATATTCAGTTATTGACTTCTTAGAGTGGCCTTCCCTGGCTATCCAATTCAAAATAGCCACCTATTAACTACATTACCCTGCTTTCATCCTCTGCATTGCTTTTTTTTTCTTCTTGTTCTTCTTCAGAGAGGAATGGAGAGGAAGAGGGAGATGGAAACATCAATGATGAGGGAGAAACATTGACAGGCTGCCTCCTGCATGCTCCATACTGGGGATTGAGCCCACAACTTGGGCACATGCCCTTGACTAGAATCAAACCAGGGACCCTTCAGTCCAAAGGCTGATGTTCTATCCTCTGAGTCAAACCAGCATTGCTTCTTGTCTACATGATATTTTTCTTATGGTTTATTGCACTATGTCATCATCCACCAGAATGTCCACGTGAATTGGAATCTTTCAGTTGGGTTTCCCAGTAGTTGTAGAGCGAACACGAGTGAACGACACTGGAGTCCAGATCAAATTAAAATTTAGGGAGCCTTTATTAGCTGGCCGGCTGACCAGGTGACTGCTCTGCCTTTCTCCAGGCAGGGAGTCCAGAGAGCATCAGAGACCCTTTGTGTAGGACCACTTTTAAGCACATTTACCACATCCTGTTTTTGCAGAGCAAGCAATGCAAGACAAAACAGTTTTTCCCAAGCAATGTCAGAGTCATGCCATTGATGACCATGTTATTTACAGGGTCATCTTGTTCTTCAGAAAGCTGACAATGTCCTATGAAAGAAGGCCTGCATAGTGCTGAGAAGAGGCCATGAGATCATATCTCAAGGCCTGGCCTGATGTCAGCACTGACAACTCTATCTGGGGGATAGTCCACGGCCTCTCTGGAATGGGGCATGCTCAAAAATTCCCACTCTCTAACACAGTCCAGCACATTTGTCAACTGATAGGTGATATCCATCGATATACATTGAATGAATAAAAGATTGAATGGGTAAATAATTTAGATAGCTGGAAAACCACGCAGATAAAAATGCTGAGACACCCATTCTCCTTAAGGAAGAAGGAAGAAGCTTCATGTGCTTACCTTGAGGTGTGGAGATGATGCATCACAAAAAAAAAATATTAGATGACTTCTCTTTGACCCGGACAGTACCAGTAACCAGATCCTCTGCTCTCTAGTACCAAAGGAAACAGAGGCTGGTGAAACCTCCTTAAAACACACAGGGTGTCTGAAATTAACCATGTGCTATTTGGAAGAATGCTGATTGCTCTGCTCAAGGAACATCCATTGGCAAGGAACAAACCCATTACAAAAGCCCCAGTAAATGGGACTTTATTCTAAATGTAAAAACAACAATTAGAAATCCAGGGCTTCACTGAGATGGAAACCCACAGCTCTGCTCCTGCCGCTCAGGAGGTCTGTGGTTGTACTTTAATCTCTCTTGGCTACCAGAAATTTAGCTCCTGGTAGTTTTCCCATTTCCTTCACTAAGACCTCAGCCCTGAACAGATGTGACATGGGAGAGATAAGAGTTCATGGGACAGGTTCTGAGGCCCAGAGGAGTGCTTGCATGGGGTTCCTGAAGGAATGAGCAGGATACTGAAGACTATGAGCAGATTAGTGTGAAACGGGTACATAAGGGAGAAAGAAGGAGGAATATGGCCAAGGTACAACAAAACTGAGTGTGGGCAATTTGAAGTTATTGTCTGGGTCTAGAGGGGGAAAGAGGGCATATATACACAAGTGCTGCCATACAGGTTTGCATGGTACATGTGAAAACAGCAGAGTTTCTGACCTCCAAGAGCTTACAGCCAAGCTCACCAGAACCTTCAACCTAATCTGTGCCTACCACTGGGATTCAGAAGACCCAGGCAAGTGAAGCAAACTGGTGGCAAAGACCCACATGAAAGCTTTTCAAATGAAGATCAAAAAATTCTCCTGGCAAAGAATGTACCCAAAGCAAACAGAACCAGGAAAAAAGCCAAGACTCCTAAGGGATCCTTAGCTTATTGAGAAAAAGAGATAGTTTGAGAGTTGGTATAATCTCAAACAGAGAGTCCCAGCAACCTCCCTGTTCAAAGTGTGTGTGAATCCAATGGAAGACTCAATGCCTTTTTGACTGGTTAGTTTTTAACAATAACTACGTATTTCTTTTACAGTAAAAAAAAAATAAGAATAAGGTTTCCTTACAGAAAGAGGGGTTATGGTGGTGGTGAGCGGCAAGGTGAGAAGGGGCCCTTGGTGAAGATTCTCCTGGGACTCGGAACCTCTCCTCTTGTCAGCTGTCACCATCTTGTACTCCGTTTGGAGGCACCACATTCAAGCTTGGAAACAGCTGTTGTCATTCCACTCCCCACATTCTGCTCCCTCAGTGACATCCTCCACACGGGTGACAGCAGATGGCCACCCCCATTGCGATGGCAGCATTGCCGTCTGTCAGTCTTCTGCAACAATTTGTGATCCTCGGAAACTGGTGTTCTCAGCGCATTTGCGCTTGTTTTATGGCAAATCCCAACCCACACCCAGTGAAACACCAAGATGGCAACAGGGAGGACACAAGCCCAAAGCAGAACGGCTCACTTAATCATCACATTCGTCAGCTCAACGTGAGCCTGGTGGAGCAGCTGCAAGTGACTGGGAGAGAATGGCATCCGGTCCAGGCTGGGGTTACATGGGGAATCAGGTTGTGGGTACAGAGTCAGAAAGCAAAGTAATGGGCACTTGGTAAGTCTAGAATCCAGGATAAGGTATAGAAATGCAAGACTGATTCAGGAGAGGCTCCAGGGGCCAATGGTCAGAACAGCAGAAAGATCCAAAATCAGGAGGATGAGCGAGAGCAGGGATTGGCAAACTTTTTCTGTAAAAGCCCAAATAATACATAGCTTAGCCTTTGTGAGCCATGTGGTCTCTGTTACCCCACAATTCAACTCTGCCGCTGCAACATGAAAGCAGCCATACTCATATTGTAAAAGAGTAAGCATCCATGTATCAAAAGTCAAAGTCAGGCAATAAAGCCTTATTTAGGGACACTGTAATTAGAATTTCATGTACTTTTCATAGAATATTCTTCTTCTTCTTCTTGTGATTTTTTTTCAATTATTTAAAATGTAAAACCCATTCTTAGCTCATAAAGCATACAGAGCCAGGCAGCGGACCAGATCTGGCTCAAGAGCAGTTTGCCAGCCTCCAGTCTAAAGCCGCCCCACCCAATGGAAATAAAAGGTGAGCCACAAGCATGAGGCACGGATGTAAATTTAATTTTTCTTGGAGTCCCCTTTTAAAAAGTAAAAAGAATCAGGTGATTAAGGAATTATCATCAGATCTTTGAGCCTCAGTTTGTTTAACTATAAAATAATAATAATAGAAACACAAGGAATTGTTGTAAAGATTAAATGACTCAAATATGACCTGGCTAGTCAGTGCCTACCATATAGTAAATCCCCAATAAACTTGGTTTCTTTGTTATCATTTCAAAAAAAAAAAAAGCAACAGGCAAAGTTAATTTTAATACTATACTTTATTTAACACAATATACTCAATTATTACTTCAATATGTAATCAATGTAAGAAAACGATTGGGATATTTTTCATTCATTTTTCATACTAAGCCTTTGAAAACCCCTGTATAGTTTACTCTGATATCACATTTCAAGGGCTCAGTAGCCATATGTAGCTAGTGGCTACATATAAGACAGCGCAGATTTAATATAAAGATGAATCCATGTATCAAAAGTCAAAGTCAGGCAATAGAGCAGATCCAGGTAGATCCAGGTAGAAAAGGTAAAGTCCAGGGTCAAGAAAGAAGGTAAGTTACAAGCACCCGGGCCAGTACCAGAGCAGACCATGGTCCAGGAGGCAGGAGAACACCTGGGCAGCAGAGATAAGCTTTAGTGCAACCATTTATTTAGGACTTTCTGGGCCAGGCACCATAGGAAGCACTTCACATTTATTCTCTCATTTAATCTTCACAATGGACTTGTACGGAAAGAATTCTTACCCTCATGTTAGGAGTGAGACTCGGAAGAAAATAAAATGTATTTGCTCAAAATACAGCTGGTGAGCAGTAGAGGTAGGACTTGAACCCATGTCTGTCTGGCTCCCACACCCACCCACACCCACCCAGCCTCTTCATTATACTGCATCATGGTACCGACTTTATTCCCACAAAGGGGATCTCCTTGTGTCTGTCCTTCACTAAGGAATCCAAGCCAAGTTTTCCTCTGAAGCTGGGTTAGAAGGCAGCTGAGTGTCACTGTCTAGGTCACATCAAAGTCTCTCTCCCTGTTAATAATCAATTGGATCTCAAGACAGGAGGAGACTCACCTTCAAGGAGAAATTCTAATCAATTTCAAGAACTTCCCCGCTGAAAAAAAAAAAAGAACTTCCTCTGAGGGTAAATAATATAGTTTGCCCCCCTCGCTCTGCTGGAGAAACTTGATTTTGGTTTCCCAAGATTCAAGCACCATTTTCAAAGTATTCTTCTCCAGTTTCCCAGAGTTCTATGAAATCCCCAGGTAAACAGTACGCCCAGCAACATGCTCCATGGGAGCCAAAATCACCATGTAAGCCAGTGGACCCCGCTTCTCTCGCAAGCCCACACTACACAGAAAGAGTTATCCACGCAGAAGAAGATGTATATTTTGTAATTCTTTATTAAAGATTAAAAAAAGAAAAACCTAAAGCATTGGGTCTCAAAAGCAGCAAGAGGCAATTTCTGAGTTAAACAGCCAGTTCGGAGGCCAAGAAGGCTGGCAGCAAGTTGCTATGGGATGTGTTGTCACAGGTGGTACAGGAGCATGGCTGTGAATGGCAGGAAGGTGCCAGAAAGTGCATGCTTCCATGCAGCTAGCTGTGTGACCTGGGGCAGGTCCAGCCACCTAATGGGTCAGAATAAAGTCTGATAAGGCGGCAAGGGAGAGACAGGCCAGCTGGTCTCCCAATGACCATGGGAGTGATGGTTAAGAGTTTCTAGCTCCATGTCAAACTGAGTGGAGAGCCCCTTCCTTTTCATGCCTGTGCTTACAGAGAGCTTTGTTTCGGAGCTGCCCCAGGAGAGGGGAGGGTTGGGAGGGAGTTGGGGCAGGGGCACTTCAGATGAATTGGCAGCCTCTGGAGTTTGCCTTGATTGATGCTAATTAAATTCTAATTGAAACCATCCATCCAAGCCCCGAGTGCACCTGCTAGAAACTTCAATATCCGGAAGCCACACCCCAGAGAGTCTGCAAGCATCTCTCTCGTTGCACAATCCACCAGATATGTTATTTGTCTATTAAACCTTGCTACATCTTTGGAGACACCATGGGCTGTCCTGCTAAAGAAAAAAAAGAGCACAGCCTCTATCTGAGGCTGCCCTACAAAGCTCGGTTTTGACCTGATAAGACTAGTACAGTTCATTTAGCATCATTGCTATGCACTGTGCTAATTAGGACTTGAGGACTCTTAAAATCATTAGATTGTGCAATGTTTTGCCCCAAGTGTTTCTGCATCGTGGTCCAACTCCTTGTGAAATTTGTATTCAATGAATTAAGGGGCGGGGCGGGGAGCGCAGGAAAAGCATGGAGAGTCAAGGGAATAGATTAAAGGTGAACAGAAATCTGACATTGGATCATAGGGTACACAGGCTCCTCAAGTAGCATTTGTCCATTCATTCCACAAACATTTACTGAGGCCCTACTATGTGCAAGGCATTAATTAATTATTCCAGAACCTGGGGATACCAACTCACAAAAAAACACGTATTTTAGTGGAGAGAGGCAAATACTGAACAAGTGAAAAGGAATAAATAAAATACTCTTAGATGCTCAGGGCAATGAAGAAAGCAAAATAGAGCGATAAGGTGAATTGGAGAAAGAGGGAATTAGGTAGAGTTGACGGAAAAGGCCTCTCTACAGAGATGACATTTGGGTTCAGAGTTGAAGGATGGGAAAGGGGTCTGTGAAAAGATCTAGGGGAGGATTATTCTGGAGGAGGATGGCAAATATAAATAAACTAAGCCAGGAAAGAACTTGGCATGTTTGGAAGTCAGAAGGAACAACATTGTGGATAAATAAGGACAAAATAGAGATAAGTGAGACTGGAGAGGTCAGCAGGAGCCAGATTCTATGGGGCCTTGTAGGTCATGCAACGGATTGTGTGTGGGGAGCACGGAGGAGGGGTGCGCTTGAACCAAGTGTTTCACTGCCTTTTCATGTTCCGGAAAATCTTCTGTTTCTCAGTAAACATCTCTATCACTTGGTAAAGGTAAAGTGGTACGATATACCTGGCAGCAGAGTCATTGGGATTAAAGATGAAATATGAAGGGGGTTGGCACTTAGGTGCTCCTTCTTACTCTATTATTATTGTTACTATTATTGTTATTATTATTACTCTGGCCTTTATTACTATGGTGGTTATTAGCATGGCATCAATCGCCAAAGGCTCTCTCAGACGTGGTTTTATTCATCCTGCTCCCTTCACCCTCAGATAGATGAACCATAACAAAGAAGAAAAATAATGCAGATAACACTCATTTGCACACAAGTAGCCAAATCCTTGCAATAGCCTGCAATCTTGTAAAGCTCATTCACAATGCAAAGGTACAAGGAATGCCATCCACATCACAGCTTTCCATTTTCCCTAGCTCATTGCTCGGAGTCACACATTATAAATTGCCTTTTATGTTATCTCTCAATTCCAGCAAACCCTTGCTCTAATACTTCTGCCCTGCCAGAGCCCGAGCTCTGGGCTGTCTGCTCACCCGCAACCAGACAGGCTGCTCTTTGTAAAGCTATCGATCCCTATAAACTACTTTATTAGCGGTCATTATGACTCTGTTTTCTAATCACTGCTTTATTAAGGTTTTATCATTCACATTAAAGAGGGTATACGACTTTAAATAGGTTGGATGGTTTACCGTCAGCCTTAAAGCTTTCCCATGTAATCGGCCAACAGAGCCCCAGTTTCAAGGACTTTCTGAAGCCCTTCTCCTTTCGGGGCACAGTGTGTTTACATTGAGGATTGGGGCAGGATGCATGGGCAGAGTCCCCTCCTAGGTAACCCCCACCCCGTCTTTCTGACTCAGGAGCAGAAAGCACCAAACTCGGAGGTCTCAGCATCAGAACTGTCTATTCGCCAGTCCTGCAGGGACCACCTAATGTGGATGATCTGTAAACGCAAAAGGGGTGTTAAATGCGACTCCGAAATTCCCTGCAAGTCCGCATTTCCTATAATGCCCATTCTAGCTGAACCTCTCCTCTGGCAGGAGTTACCAACTCATTCAAGGACCAAAAGAAGCAACTGCTTTTCTGACTGAATCCAAACTGAAGTGGAATGAATTACTGATGAATCTGCCCCATCCCCTGCACTACACTGAGTTCTTCAGGAGGAGGGGCATGTCTTGGTTGAATTTGTATCTGCAACACCAAACCGAGTGCCTAGAACACAATGGGTCTTCTAAGGGTCTGAGTGAGATGAAGGTGCTGATCCCACCCAGGAGGGCAAACACCATCTCTCTGTCCCATGGGGCCAGGACTGGCCCTGGGCTCAGACTTTAAGGGGGAACCAAAAAAAAACTCTGTAATGCAGCATTTAAAAAAAAAATCAAAATTAATGCAAAACAATACCAAGATGAATAAAATACCAAATTTTAAACAAAGACAAGGTCAGTGACAGTGCCAGGCCAAAGCAAAAGGACAAATCAGGAATACTGATCCTGTCGTTTTAAATTCATTTTTCTTTTTTTGCACTAGAGGCCCAATGCATGAAATTCACGCAAGAGTAGGCCTTCCTTCCCCCAGCCTCCAGCGCTGGCTTCCCTCTGGCACCTGGGACCTGGGTTTCCCTCGCAGCCCCAGCTTCATCTGGAAGAACATCGGTCTAATTAGCATATTTATTATTTTATAATAATAAAAACAACACATTTTTATTATTATAGATTGTTTTATGTTTTTAAGTACTTTGTTAAATGTCATTTATCTTAATTACTGAGGTTTAGGGCGCCCCTTTAAATTTAATTTCAAGCCAGCTGGCATGGCTCAGTGGCTGAGCATCGACCTATGAACCAAGAGATCACAGTTGGATTCCCGGTTGGGAGCACATGCCAGGGTTGCAGCCTTGATCCCCAGTAAGGGGGCAGGGGGGAGTGATTGGTGAATGATTCTCTCTCATCTTTGATGTTACTATCTCTCTCCCCCTGTCCCACTCTGAAATCAATAAAAATATATTTTTTAAAATTTAATTTCAATGTACCTGGAACAGGGCAGGGTCTCAAGCAGTGTTGTCAAATTCAATTTCATTCCTCTAAGCGCTCCTGGGAGAATATACAAACAAGTACATCTACTTGCACGTTCTCTCTCATTTGCCTCCTAGTAAGTTCCATGGCAGCTTTATAGTTTTCTTTCCCTTTTTTTTTCTCTTTTCTTTTTTTCCAGTTCAGGCTTTGTGGAGAGGTTAAGCTGCTTTTTAATCAAATGCATTTCCCTTGCAACCGGCTCCTCTCATCTTCTCTATCCAGCAGGTCACAGACTCCCGCCTGTAATTACCCCTTGTTCTCAGCTTTGCCAAGCCTCCACTGTGGAGTTCCTCTCCCAGGGGTAATTTTCAGCTATTCTGTGAGCTCAAACCAATCCCCACCCCAAACCCCAACAACCTCTCATAAGCACTTCGCCATTCACTATTTTATTTCTTTAATTGGATTTTAATTTGTCTCACTAAAGCCAGATTTACTCGAAAACTCCTTATCCCATGTTGAAATTGCAAATTGAAATGACACACGCCGTGCAAAAGGATGAGCAACCAGAATCTGGGCCAGGAAAATGATGGAGGGCAGAAACAGGACGGAAAAACAGAGAAAGCTCAGAGCCAACCCCCTCTCAATTCTGGACAATTCTTGCTCTAGGAAACTCTGTCAGAAAGCCCACCTGGCCTACTAATAACCAAGGGGGCCTCTGGGTGTGCCTTGCCCAACAACACTCCCATTGAACCGGGTCATGATGAGAAAATACCTTTCCTTTCAGGGATCGGGGGAGGGGAAATTAGAGGAAGGTAGTCAAAAGGTGCAAACTTCTGGTTATAAGTTAAATAAGTCCTGGAGATGTAACATCCAACAGGATGACTATAGTTAACACCGCTGTATGATAGGGTGAAAGTCATTAACAAAGTAAATCCTATGAGTTCTCATCACAAGGAAAACAATTCTTTTTTTATGTCTATCTTTGATGGTCGATGTTAACTAAACTTACTGTGGTAATTTCATAATACATGTAAGTCAAATCATTAAATTGTATCATATATATATATATTACTCCCAAAATATATATATATATATATACTTTAATAGCTGATTCTATTACATCTTGAAAATGAGCTGTATTTAATAAACACTGCCCTTGTATACATATTCAAAGTGTGTATACATGTTTGGGACACCCTATATATACTTATATGTAGTACTATGTCAATTATCTATACTAATAAATGGATAATATGCTAATTAGAGCAGATGTCTTCTGGACATCCTTCTGGACAAATCCACAGCAGCTGCCCCAGGCTCAGGCAAGCCACAAATGGCGGCTGCCACTGCCAGGGCCAGCCTGAGGCTGAGGCAACGAGTGCTGGTCCAAGGCTCAGGCAACAAGGCTGGGCTGAGGCTCAGGCAGCCACAGTGGCTGGCAGTGGCAGCAACAGAGGCATGATGTGGGTGTCACCTTCCCCTGACCAGCCAGTCACCTCCTGCAGAAGGAGGCCTAAGCCATCAGTAGGACATCCCCTGAGGGCTCCTGGACTGTGAGAGAGAACAGGCTAGGCTGAGGGAAACCCCCACAAGAGTGCACGAATTTTCCTGCACCAGGACTCTAGTATCTTAATAAAACTAGAAAAAAGAAACAAGAAAATACTTCTTTCTGTTACCAAATAGCCAAAATACCAGGTGACCTCATTTAACCTAATCACCTCTTTAAAGACACTATCTGCAAATACAGTCACATTTTAAGGTACTGGGAGTTAGGGTTTTAACATATATATTGGGGGGGGCATAATTTATTCCATAACATCTCTCATTCCACATCCAACGGGAGTGTAAAGCGCTCCTCAACATGATGTGGGTTCTTAGTGGTAGAGAAATGGTGGGGAGAAAGATGGGGGAACTTCACTTCTTTCACTCCAAACTCCTACTTTCACCAAATTAAATCCTAGTGTTAACCTTGTCTCCATCCTGCATCTATACCTTCTGTCCCAGTCCCTGTTGACAGAGGAATGAGAGACAGCCCTGGTGTTTTCCAGGACAAAATCCTTCTCAGAAGTGCCTGGGATGTGTGTTAGGTGTTACTAAGGAATCCAAGAATAGAAGGGATATAGACAATTTCATATTGAACACCAGCCAGCCTGTTCTCAGGAGACCATCCTTACTACCTAGGACTCCTAATATCTATTCGCAACCAGTTAGAGCCCAGAGGGCAGGAGGGGTGGTCCCTTGATAGTTTATATCTCCAACCCTATAAGAAGGTGTGACTACTGTATCACAGAGAAGAAAAGGCAAGGAGTGAAATTCCATTCCTGAGGATGGGTCTCTGGTCGCTTCTTCTCCCATGCTGCCGAGCCTAGCACACGTCATAGGTTCTTCTCTGTTGCTTAGTTTTCCTTGATTGCTCCTGGTCCTCGCCCTGTAGAATGGCTCCCAAAAACTCCCAATTCTTTTCACTCTGTTAGGGAGAGCCTTTCTCCAGCTCCCAGCACTAACTCTGCTCCAGACGGACTAAAGAGCCAACCCTCGACGGCTCAGCGGGATGGAAGGCCGTCAGTTGAACCAGCTCCACTTTTCCAGTTGCAGTTTTAAATAGCATTTTGTGTCTTCATTACTCAGACAAATCCTAATGATGTTGATATTAGTGAAGATGAATTTTTACCAGCATGGGACTGAAGTGATGAAATTGCTAAATAAAGAATGAGGTCAGAGTCACTAAAATGCTTGAAGAGTGTCAGCTGGGATGGATAAAAGGGCACAGTGCTGATGAGTGACTTAGGAATATGAAGCAGAAGCAGCTGGGAGAGAAATGAGTGCCAAGAGCTACAATCCTAGGTGTGCATTTAGCTGCCATCAATAATACAATTTAGTCCTGAAGCCACTGCTTATGACTTGGGGAGGTTGGGAAGGAAGGCGGTGGGGAGGCAGGGTTGACTTTGGGGAGAGAGGCTTAGAGAGAGAGAAATTAAGAAACAATGTTACCAATTAGCCACACAGACCCACAGGAAATGAATTTTGACTCATTGCATCTAGTGACTTATAAGCAGGAAAATAATTGTAATAAAAAACCGAAGTGTAGGGTTTATTTAAAAAGAAGACACGTGGGGATCACATAGAGTGCACAAAAAGGAGGCCCCCATTCTTAGCATCCATGATAGCAGCGACCATTTATTGATTACCCCCAACTCTGTGCCAGGAATTGTCATAAACTGAAAACAGCCCAAATTTCCTTTAACAGAAGGATGAATAAACAAACCATGCTGCATCCATACATGGGAATATTACTTAGCAGTAAAAGCAATGAATTGCTGACACACTGCCTTGAATGAATCTTAAAGCGTCAAGCTAAATGAAAGAAGCCAGTCCTAAAAGAGTGAACATTCTATGATGCTATTTATCTGACCTTCTCAGAAAGACAAAACTATAGCGATAGAGAACAGAACCGTGATGACCAGGCGTTAGGAGTGGGGGAGAGGTGATGATAAAGAGGCAACTGAGGAAAATGGTCTGTATTTCCTTCATAATAGTGGCTACACAAATCTATTCATGTATTAAACTCCACAGAACCTCAAAAGATCAATCTGACTCTATATTAATCTTTTAAATACTTTTTAAACTATCAACATAAAGAATTCCAATACACACACCTGTGTGTGTGTAATGTGATTCTATCTTTCGTTTCTCCAATCCTAGAGTTCCTCAGAAATGTTCCAAGGGCTGGAGCAGAGGCGTGGGGAAGGCCCAGCACACATGGCTTCTCACTACCCTTCAACTAGAATGTCCCATCCATTTTGTGTATTTTAGTTTCAAGGAGTATTGCATTTAAAAAAAAAACAAAAAGCTTCAACCACTGACATAAAATTTAATCATCATATTTATCAAGAGCTCACTACATACTAAGCACTGTGCAAAATGCTTTTTATATGCATCCCCTCATCTATTGTTCCTTATACTCCCATGAGATGTGAATTATCTTGCTTTAGAGATGAGGAAAGATGAGGCTTAGAGAACTGACTTGACTTGCCCATAGTCACCCAGATAGTGAGGGGCAGAATAGGATTTGAACTGTGGCAGTGCCTCTCAGATCCCTTGCTCCTTGACCAATAGCCTGGATGCTGTGCTCTGAAATCCATCACCACTTTTACATAAAGTGACATGTGCCTTGGGCTGCTCCTAGTCAATGACTGAGTGTGACATGCCTGGTCCTGGGACATGGAGGACTCTTCTCAGGGCAACTTTGACTTGAGATTCCCCATCAGTCTGGCTGAAATGTTTTTAGAATTATAATGCAGCCTTCTTCCTTCCTCCCTTCTTACCCCTCCTTGCCTCTTTCCTACTGTCCCTCCCTCCTTCCTCCTTCCTCCTTCCTCTTTCCTTCCTTCCTTCCCTCTCTCCCTCACAGGGGTCACCACAGTCTGATGGCTCACCCAGCCTTCTCTGGCTCCCTTCCCATTTTCCCTTCTCAGGGTTTCCCCAGTGAGTCCTTTGCATGTCTAACTCTTGTTGGTGTCTGCTTCTCGAAGGACCCGGATTAACACATCTTATTCCAAAAGCAAAGTTCTTACAAGCTCTACAGCAAAAGAGCAATAGGAGTCTTAGAGATGAACAAACCCAATGTATTGGGTTGTTTTAGGAATTCAACTTCCTGACACAGATGCATCGCCATTGGACACCCCTCACCTGGCTTAGAGTGGATGCTCAACAGTCATTGGGTGAATTAAATGAAATAGAGTTTGTCTGACCATTAGCTAGGAGGGACTTAATGAAGGCTTGTTCCCTGCTGGGTGTTAGAGAACAGGGAGAGAACAGAAAGCAGATGCCCTCCAGACATCTGGCAGTCCCCACCTGAGTATCCCCACCACCAGCAGCCTCTTCTTCCCTCCAAACCCAGCTGGACATAGACAGGTCTGGCTGCCTCTTCCCACCCCCATCAGCTTTTTCTACAAAGGAGAGTCTGCCTGCTGGCTTCCCAGATGGCCCTCTTCCCCCATGAAAGGACTTCCACGGGCTGAAAAATCTCGCTCTGAATTACTCTCATAAAGTACTGTGAATTGGATGCTGACCTGGAGCCAACCAGAGGAATTTTTCAATACCCACCTTTATATATAAAATTTGTAACCTTTCTCTTCTCATTGAAACTAGGTGGTATTGATTGAGCAGAAAATTCAGGGGAGTGTGTCTGGGGCTTAATAGGGGTGAGCCCGTGGTAATCGCAGCTACCCACAGTTCAATTAAGATTCCTAACCAAAAGGAGAAAATAAAATCAGAATCGATACTTCCACAGGCACGTGGCTGAAGAACTTTGTGGTGATTTGAGCAGAGTCTTGCTTCCCACCCACGGGCCTGTTTCTACATCACTTTTCAATCGGAGGACAAAGAAGGGAGAGCTGAAGGGGGAATAGATGGAAGGTGATTCCAGCAGAGAGACAAGAAATCCATTCCGGCAAGAAAAAGAGGGTAGAACTAAGAATCAGCCAGAGAGCAAAATAAATTTTTCCATATAATAGAGCACCAAGTCTTCCCTGTCAATAGTGGGCAAGGATCCTTGCCTCTAAAACTTATGGAAAAATTAGAAAATGTCAGGTCTGGAAGGGTTCAAAGGAATCTTGGTGTGCAAATAAAACAGAGGCTTAGATAGACAAAGCAACCTGCCCAAGATCTTGAAGAAAGAACTAGAGCCCGGTGGGTGTGGCTAAGTGGTTGAGTATCGACCTCTGAACCAGTTCAATTCCAGGTCAGGGCCCAAGCCTGGTTTTAAGCAGGGGCATGAGGAAAATCAGATTTGTAGATTTAAAAAAAAAAAATTTTTTTTTATTGATTCCAGCGAAAAAGAAGAGGGAGAAAGAGATGGAAATATCAGTGATGAGAGAGAATCATTGATTGGCTGCCTCCTGCATGCCCCCTACTGGGGATCAAGCCCATAACCTGTGCATGTACTCTGCCTGGGAATCGAACTGTGACCTCCTGGTTCATAGGTTGATGCTCATTCCCATTGAGCCATGCCAGTTGGGCGAACCACAGATATTCTTTATTGGCTATCTGCTATGTGCTGAGCATTTTATTTATGGTATTGTCTTTAATCATCACAATGTCTGTGAATGCTAGATAACATTTCTTTGTAAATAAACTTTTGATTTTAGAATAGTTTTAGATTTACAGAAAAGTTACACAGATAGTACAGAGATTTCCAGAAGAGCCCTCACCCAGTTTTCTCCATTGTCAACCTTATATATCAGGAAGTTGCATTTGTCAAAAATATGCATCTGATATTGTTAGGTTATTAGTAACCAAATTTTTCCACTAATATTCTTAGCCCATTTGGGTTGTTGTGACAAAAATATTATAGATCATGTGATTTAAGTGAGAGAAATTTATTTCTCACAGTTGGTGGAGGTTGGAAAGTTTAAGAACAAGGTGTGGGTAGATTCACTGTTTGGTGAGAGCCCACTTTCTGGTTCATAGACAGCTGTCTGCTCACTGTGTCCCCAACATGTCAGAAGGGCCAAAGGAGCTCTCTGGGGTCTCTTTTATAAGGACACACACACACCCATCATGAGGGAATGGAGGTGTTGACTATCCTTATTGTGTTTACATGTATCTAACCATCACAATGTACATCTTAAACTTACTTATATTACATATCAATAATATTGCAATAAAGCTGGAAAATTAAAAATAAAATAAAACTTCTTCCCTGGTTAATGGACTATTGATAGTTTCTACTTCTTGAGTCAATTATAATATTTATATGCTCACAGAAAATCAGATATTTCTTTGAATTTCAAATTTGTTTCTATGTAGTGGGATGTTATATCCCTTTTTTTAATATATTTTATTGATTTTTCACAGAGAAGAAGGAAGAGGGATAGAAAGTTAGAAACATCGATGAGAGAGAGACATTGATCAGCCGCCTCCTGCACGCCCCCTACTGGGAACGTGCCCGCAACCAACGTACATGCCCTTGACCGGAATCGAACCTGTCTGCAGGCCGACATTCTATCCACTGAGCCAAACCGGTCTCGGCGTGTTATATCCCTTTTAATATCTGTTATATTTTATTTCTAATTTCTTATTTTGTGTGCTTAGGTTTTCTCCTAATTTTTGATTGAAGCTACTAGCAACTCGTCCATTATATTACAAAATTAAGTTCTGCTATAAGTTTTGTTTGCTTCATATTAGATATATTTTGTTTTCCTAATTATTGAATTTAATATTTGCATGCAGTTTATTCCTTTTTTTAAAAGCAAGGAATTAAAAAATAAGAGAAGGCATTTAAGACTATGCATTTTCTCAGAGTACAATTTTAGTCACATCCTATAAGTTTTTATAACTATTGTTCTCAATGTCATAATTAGCTAATTGGACTCTAATTATACTTCTTATATCCTCCTTGACCTAAGAATTACTTAGGTGAATGTTTTGCATTTGCCTTGTTTTGTTTTCATTTTCAAGTGGTTGAGTTTTATTTCAACTTTTAGTTATTAATAGTGTTGTACTGGGAGACTATGACCTGTGCAATTTCTTTCCTTTGGAATTTGAGAGAGTTTTATAGCCCAGTTTTTAACCAGTCTTTCAGGGCTGATGAAGGGAAGCGAGATAAATTTTAGATTTACTGCAGAGATCCAGAGACCTAGCAGACACAGGAAGGAGGAAGCTGATACTGTAAGATACCACAGCAGAAGTTTCATCTCTGTGCTTACAATTTTCTTTGCAGTGCTGGAGTGGCCGTCAAAAGTTGGCTGGGGAGTGCGCCCATGTTTTGCCTGACAGAGACATCTGTGCCAAGTGCAATCTGTGATTAGGTACCAGCCTGGCACAGGATACCTAATGGGTTTCTCCTTGCAGGATCCAGCTGACTCTCCACCTGCCGGCAGCCCACCCTTGGCTCCAGCTGGCATCCCTCAGAATGAAGGGGTGTCACTGCGTTCTGATAAAGTCTCTTCCACTCACCTCCCAGACAAGTTGGTGTTAAGCATAAAAGGAGTCGTGAATCCAATCAGTCCTTCTTTCGCTCCATATTTAGCAGAAAGCCTATGCTTTCTCACATGTACAATGGCAGTTGGCCTTCCTAGTGTTCAATGCAAGTTTCTCCTTCCTTCAGTCCTCTTAGCCATTGCCACAAGATTCTCCAATGGTGGGAACAAGACCCAGGGGCTGTGATCACTGACTTGTTTAGAACTGCCCCTTGCCTTTTGTTGTTATTATTGTTAATTGTCACCTGAGGACATTTTTCCATTGATTTTCAACAAGAGTGGATGGGAGGGGGAGAGACAGAGAGAGAAATACATCAATTTGTTGCCTCCTGCGCACACCCCAACCTGGGATCAAGCCTGCAACTGAGTTACGTGCCACTGACTGGAATCAAACCAGGGACCCATCAGTCCACAGGCTAATGCTCTATCCACTGAGCAAACTGGCTAGGGCTGCATCTTCCTTCCTTCCTTTCTTCCTTTCTTCCTTCCTTCCTTCCTTCCTTCCTTCCTTCCTTCCTTCCTTCCTTCCTTCCTTCCTTTATTTTCCTTGCCATTCAGAACAATTCTATTGGCAAAGTACTCATTAAGATAGGTTAATATTTCCTCGTCAGACATGTACTCCCAATAGAAGAATATGAAACTGAAGGCATTGAAAACACCATTGCAGAATGTGCTTCGCCTAAGAGCCTGATTTTAGCTGAGCTTCAAGATCACCCTTCACTCCTACCGGAACAGCAGATGTCCCCTAGTTACCAGAGCTCACTGTCAGGAATATCTTACATCTGAAAATAAATCCAGCTTTCGGCAGCTGACCACATTTGTGCCTCTGAAACTATGGCAACAGAAAGTCCTTTTACCTCTGTGTCCCAATTAAAAATCAACTGTTGGCTGTAATTGGGATGTTTGGTCTCCAAAACGAATACATCATAGCAATCATGTAAACCTCCAATGGCACCATCACACAGACTGGTATTTCTCATGCAAGCAGCTAATGAGTGGCCATACCAAAGAACATATATGATTGAGGTTTCAGAAAACAACTGGATAAATTCACTTTGGGATCTTTTTCTCCATGTCCTACTCCACCCACCCAAGGTGTTGTTTTGTTTTGTTTTTTGTTTTTTAAATATATTTTATTGATTTTTCACAGAGAGGAAGGAAGAGGGATAGAAAGTCAGAAACATTGATGAGAGACATCGATCAATTGCCTCCTGCACGCCCCCTACTGGAGTTGTGCCCGCAAGCAAGGTACATGCTCCCGACCGGAATCGAACCTGGGACCTTTCAGTCCGCAGGCCAACGCTCTATCCACTGAGCCAAACCGGTCTCAGCCCACCCAAGGTTTGACAACAGAAAAGATGATAGAGATATGAAGTCTGGATGCACAGGGGGATCCAGGGTCTTTTCATAGAAATGGGGAGGAAATACTTGAAGAGTAAGTTTCATGGAATGAATGACACCTCATGAGAAATGTGTTTGATTCTCTTCTCTTAGGATAGCCAGGCGTCTGCATTTGAGTTTCCTGCCTGGTTAAAAAAAAAAAGAAGAAGAGGAGGAGGAGTTTAACCAGTAATGTGAATGTCTCTTTTGATCATTATACTTTCAGAGTTGTTTTACCTTTGTTTCTGATTGATTCTTAATCAGCAATATCATGGAACAGCTCAGCTTTTAGTTTCTCCTCTGTTAAGAATGAAATGGTCTATAAACAAACACTTAAAAAGATGCAATTGAAAGGGATCTTGTGATCCT
>PVJN01005778.1:0-51412 GCA_004026805.1 Lasiurus borealis
CTAGAAGACGTAAGGAAGCAGAAAGGATTTAGCCATCAGTCTCTTATGCTGTGAAAACCTCAGTAAGCCAGACCTCCGGGGACAGATTTTCAAATGAGATGTGGAGATTCCTGAAGACAGGGGTCGATATTATTTATTTCTCTTTCCCCAGCTCTGATGGACAATGTATACACAGTAAATGTTTACTGAGTTAATGAATCATACCGGTAATCTTGCTTTCCACAGATTTAAAGCTTTCCTGCTGACATAGTTACCTATTTTCCTGCAATCATTTTGAATGAAAAATATATATATATATGATTTAAAAGTCGACAACATTTCAAGTAGGTATACAAGACATTATTTGTATCTTAAGCAATAATTTGGAACACATCTTTTGAGCACAGATGATGTCACTGCATTTAAATGAACCAGCGCCATCAAAGGAAGGAGGCGACCTGAGGTTCTTGGCCCTGAGCTACATGCTCCGAATGGTTTCCTGTTTTAAATCCCTAACTGCTAATTCTTCTAGCCTTCACTCGCTCTCCTCTCTCCACATGGCTGTTTCCAACGGTGGGCCTGGCCATCAAGCAATTATAGACATTTGAATTCTGTGTAAACTAAGCTTGAAAAAGCTCTGAAAGAAATGTGTGTAAATAAAGAGGAAACAGAACGAGCAGCACTTGGAAGTTTCTATTCTTTATCCTTAGTTTCTGGGTATTTAAAAAAGTGACATCAGGGCCTTAGTCAGTTTGGCTCAGTGGGTAGAGCACTGACCCTTGAAGGGTCGAGGGTTTGATTCTGGTCAAGGGCATGTACCTCGGTTGCAGGTTTGATCCTGGCCCAGGTCAGTGTCATGTCTAGAAGGCAACCAATTGATGTGTCTCTCTCACATCGATGCTTCTCTCTCTGTGTCTCTCTCCCTCTCTCCTCATTCTCTGTAAAAGTCAATGGAAAAATATCCTCCGGTGAGGATTAACAAAAATAAAATAAAAAAAAAAATGGTGTTAGGTATGAGAAAACACTATACTCATGAATGACTTTAGAAGACAAAAGGGAACATCTGCTTTCTTTGCCAATTAACCAGTGTCAACTCAAGAAATTCAATATAATTAAAAAAAAATAAAAAAGAACCAATAACCCTATACTAGTATAGTCAGGGCTAACTGGGCATCATATACAATATGTGACTGGTACTCCTCAGAAGGGTCAAGGTCATCAAAAACAAAGAAGTCTGATAAATTGTCACAGTCCTGAGGAGCCTAAGGAGACATGCCGACTAATGTCCTGTCCTGTCCTGGATTGGTTCTCGGAGCAAAAAAGGGACAATAGGTAAAAACTAAGGAAATCTACCCTAGCCGGTATGGCTTACTGGATAGAGCATCAGCCTGGGGGCCAAAAGGTTCCAGGTTAGATTCCTGTCAAGGGCAGGCTCCTTGGTTGCAGGCTCTGCCCTGGCCCAGGCCCTGGTCAGGGCTCATGCAGGAGGAGGCAACCAATCAATGTGTTTCTCTCACATCAGTGTTTCTCTCTGTCTTTCCCTCTCTCTTTTCCAGTCACCCTAAAAATCAATGAAAAATATCCTCGGGTGAGGATTAACAACAACAACAAAAACCGAACAAAAAACTAAGGACATCTGAATAAGCTTTGAACTTCAGTTAATAATACCGTGTAAATATTGGTCCACTAATTGTAATAAATGCGTAATATCAGTGCACAATGTTAACAAGGAAACGACTCGATGTGGTGTGTATGGGACCTCGGTGTTATGTTTTCCCATATTTTTATGAATTTCAAACTGCTCTAAAAATAAAGATCATTTTTAAAGCAAATGAATAAGAAAGTATCAATTTAGCTTTATAAATTATTGAGTAGTTGCTATGCTTACTATGTTCCAGGCACTGTTACATTTGGGGCGATATTTTGTGGCTCAATTTACTTAATTTCAAATCCCAATGGGGCTGTTATGAATATTAAAAATGAGAAGACATGTGAAGTGATCTGAACAATGGCTGGAAACCAGTAGACCCTCAGCGATTTTTGGTGGGGGTGGTGGTGACGGTGATGATGATGATGATGATGATGATGGTGGTGGTGGTGATAACTGGGTTTGCTTTAAAAGCTCACAGACATGGCACACTCTGATAGACGCATGCAGAAGGTGGCCTGTCTCTTCTAGGATAACGCTGGTCTAGGACGTGTTTTTGGATAAGGCAAGTCCTTAAGGATGAGAAACGATTTGCAGCCAAACCAGCATAATCCAAACCCCAGCATCATCACACCTAGAGGCCAGGAGAAGGACTGCAATTAGACAATTAGTTTGCTTTTGCAGAAGCACTTCCTGGAAGGCTGCGAGGAGGGAAGGGAGAGAGGTGGAGTGGGCAGCCATGGCATGTCCAGGGCTTTTTCCTGCAGACGCAGGGAGCACTGAGAATCTCCAGCCCCGCAGAGAGGCAGCCGAGTTTGCATTGGGAGGACTCGCTCCAGCTGCAGTGTGGAGCGGGATTAGAGGGTGAGCACACGGGAGGCTGCAGAGCCAATGAACCTGAAGCCGTCGGAAAGGCTCTGCGTCTTCTCGGGGGCAGTTGTAACCCTCTGACTCCCCAAAACAGTGGTTCTCAACCTTCCTCATGCCGCGACCCTTTAATACAGTTCCCCATGTGGTGGTGACCCCCAACCATAAAATTATTTTCGTTGCTACTTCCTAACACTAATTTTGCTACTGTTGTGAATCGTCATGTAACTATCTGTGTTTTCTGATGGTCTTAGGGGACCCCTGTGATGGGGTCGATGGACCCCCAAAGGGGTCGTGACCCACAGGTTGAGAACTGCTGCCCTAAAAGCGAACCTCCCTTTTGGGAAGTGGCCGTCTAAATGTTCTCTTTTAATGGGCGTTAGCTATGAAGTGAGGAGCTAATGTCAGCCCAGACATGCAGCTGGGAGGCAGAGAGGAATGTGTCCTGTATGACCACGGCTTGTTCTAGCCTCGAAATGAAAAATCGGAAACTCCTGGCGTTGCCATGTTGAAGGTCCTCCTCTCTTGCACATGAAGCCATGGTCTTTCGTAGACCCTAAGTGTTCAGTTCATCTTCCACAAGTAAAGGATGCGATGCCCAAAATAAACTTTAGTACAGTGATACCTCGAGATACGAGTTTAATTCGTTCTGTAACCTTGAGATGTGGGAAACTATGAGACGCTCGAGTCTCGATGAACTGATGGGTTGTGTGCAGCTGGCCGATCCGCGCGATTACTCCTATCCCAAATGTTGCTCGTATTTCAAAGCAAAAATCTCGTATGTTAAGGGCACTCGTATCTCGAGGTACCACTGTAACTGATTAATATCCTTGTTACTCAGTGTGGCTGAATGAACAGCAAATCAAGATTGGAATTTGGTCATCTGAGTTCCTGTCCCAGGCTGGCTGCTTACCCGCGGTGAGACTTTCTATGATCCTGTGACACTTTAGAGCCCAGTTTTTAAAATCTTCTACAATAGCCAAGACTGGTTTGGCTCAGTGGATAGAGTGTCGGCCTGCGGACTGAAGGGTCCCTGGTTCGATTCCTAGTCAAGGGCATGTACCTTGGTTGTGGGCACATCCCTAGTGGGGGTGTGTGTGCAAGAGGCAGCTGATCAATGTTTCTCTTTCATCGATGCTTCTAACTCTCTATCTCTCTCCCTTCCTCTCTGTAAAAAAATCAATAAAATATATTAAAAAATATTCTACAATAGAAAAATATACACTAATACCACCACAACATCAAAATCAACCACACCAACCCCGACTCCTCCATCTCTGGCTTTGGTGAGGATGAAATGTAACCATGTAGAGAAAAGCAGCTTGCACTTGTCATCAAAAGATAATAGCTAAAGAACAATCTCCAGAATTAAAATGCTGAATCTTTGATCAACTTCAGTGTCTGACACATAGTAGGCATTCAGGGAATCCATAGTAGGCATCCCCTCCCTATTATTTAGATGCACGCTCTGTGCTATGGAAACCAGGCCTCATTAATCTGTGTGTCTTCCTGGCTTTCTGACATTTTACTACTTAATGAAATGTGAGCAGACTTACACCATAAACACTCAACCAACTTTGATTCCTTTATTACTGGGAACTCCAAATATGTCCTAAACATGTTCACAGTCTCTCAGAGTGGGCTCATTAATCATTCAATGCACTGAGCACCAAGGGGGTCCTTTTGTGGACATCTACCTATCTACCCTCCTAGCAATCAATCATCACAGAGATCATTTCCTTATTCCCAGGTATCGTGTCTATGTTTGTGCTCAGGGCTAAACTGTTTTCTCCCTCATAGGGTTCATGGTTTGCATGGATTACCCTACATGGCTCCAGAGTCACTTCTTTCTATGTCAGATGGCTTTAGCCCAAGACATATATGAGCTAACATTCCTCCCGTCAGGTAAGCAAGCCTTTCAGTCAGGATGTTTTCTTACAAACAAAACAATGCAAATCCCTGATAAATACATCTCCAACACAACCAGGAAGAAATATACACAGGCACTTTCTCTAGCCTCTCTCAAGCTTGGGGGACTACATAGAACCCCTCTATGGCAGACACTTCATGGATATCTGTGCCTTAGCTTTGAGCACAGGGTCTGGTTCAGAGCGGAAAATAAACATTTTTGGAGTAAATGTTCTCTTTCTTAAGAATTTTGGGACTAGAATAGGACTCAGAGATAATTCAGCGCTTTGCTACTCAAAGTACAGCGGCACCTCGAGATACGAGTGCCCTAACATACGAGATTTTTGAGATACGAGCCGTCGAGTGAGCGATTTTTGCTTTGAAATACGAGCAACATTTGAGATAGGAGTAATCGCGCGGATCGGTCGGCCGCACACGACCCACCAGTTTACCTCGACTCGAGCGAGCGTCTCATAGTTTCCCATGCTTCAAGGTTACGGAACGAATTAAACTCGTATCTCGAGGTACCACTGTACGGTCCATGGACCGGCAGCACTGACAACACCTGGGAGCTTTGTCTGCACCACTGACTCCCATGCCTCCCCTTGAATTTCAATGAACAACCTTCATTCTTAAGGGATCCTCATTTGGCAATGACTGGTCTTGCCAAATGGTGTGGCACCTTAGCTGAAGACTGGGATTATCTGAAGAACATTTAAAAAAATTGATAGTACTGGAATCCTCCAGAGATTCCAATTTCTTTGGTCTTGGAATGATGGCTGGATATTAAGACTTTCAAAACCTCCCCAAGTCATTCAAATGATAAACCAAGTCTGCAAACCATTGATCTAATTGTCTTCTTATGTGAAAATAGGTATTTCTCTGAGCGCGGATGTACACATCTGGGTATTCCATAGTGCTTAATAAGAGACTGGGGACTGAGCAACATTCATTCTACTACTTCTTCCTAACCCTCTTCCCTTCTCCTCTCTCCCTAAAATTACCCATCTGTCCCCTATCATAGACTTTTCCCACCATCCATCCATGACACAAAAGAGCACCCATAATCGTCAGTTGTTCTAACACTCTACTCACCACCCCGCGATGACTAGAGCAAGTATAGACTCAAGCCGATGAGTCATATTCTATCTTCTAGGACAGCGGTTCTCAACCGCTTTGGGGGCCCATCGACCCCATCACAGGGGTCGCCTAAGACCATCAGAAAACACATATACTTACATTATTATTCCCAACAGTAGCAAAATCACTGTTAGGAAGTAGCAAAGAAAATAATTTTATGGTTGGAGGCCACCACAACATGAGGAACTGTATTAAAGGGTCCCGGCATTAGGAAGGTTGAGAACCACTGTTCTAGGACTTTGAAACTGGGACCGAGAGCAGGATTACTGGTCTCAGCTTCCGGCTGGTCCTCTAACAGGTGAAGACAGCATCTGAGAGGCTGTATACTCCACCCGGGAACTGGGAACAGAGGAAGGCTGAAGACCCAGTGACTCAGGCTCAGGAGGGGAAGTAGGGACAGTAAGTGGAGAGAGTCAATCTTCAGATCTATAGTTGCCAGGCCCTTCCCTCGCTGGGTTCAGTCCCATTTTCCATCCCATCATTTCGCTAAACATCCCTATTCCTACTACACCACCTGCGTTTTTCCGTAAGCCTGCTCAAGCTGGGTTTAGCTTTGGCAAGCACCAAAAATGTCCCAATTAATCCAGCCACTTTATTTCCCCTGGCTCTTCTTAGCACATTAATACCCGTGTGAGATCATCACGAAACTCATACTTCAGGGATGAGCTTAGAGGCCACCCAACCTACAAGGGGGATGAGGAATCTCCTATGTGATAGCCGTTCTTTTTCTGAGTGGCACTGAGGGCCACCTGCCAGGGGATGGCATCTCTGTAGAAGGAAGTGACACGTGCAAGGATTCTCCTTGCTGCACAATGTACATTAGATGGAGTCAGGAGACCACCAGGGTGTACAGATAGATGATGAGCTCACATCAAGCAGGACCAGAAGGACTAGTTCCATCTGGGTGTACGTATATGAAAATCATTACTATGGAACGTACACAGAATAAGCTCTTCTCTTCACATTAAAAATCATAGATGCTGGCCGAGACCGGTTTGGCTCAGTGGATAGAGCGTCGGCTTGCAGACTGAAAGGTCCCAGGTTTAATTCCAGTTGGGGGCATGTACCTTGCTTGCGGGCACATCTCCACTGTGGGGCGTGCAGGAGGCGGCTGATCGATGTCTCTCTCTCTCATCGATGTTTCTGACTTTCTCTCTCTCTCCCTTCCTCTCTATAAAAAATCAATAAAATATATTAAAAAAAATCATAGATGCTGTTGGATACATACAGGCTGGTGCATGCACGACAGTAGCTCACCTGCATCCTTCTTAATACAGAGACCCTTTTAAATATTTTAACTCATTGAATCCACACAACAGCTCTGTGAAGAGTCCTATTTCACAGAAGAGGAAGAGAGGGCAAAGAAATGCTAAGTCATTGGTTCCAAGTCACACAGCTAAACAGCAGTGCAGCAGCAAACTGTGACTTATGCAAATGTGAGCCCTACCCTCTCCCGCCCAGACCTGCTGAGCCAGCATCTCTGAGGATGGGGACCCAGGGAGTCAGGGTGCCACCAGCTTCCCCCAGGATTCCAACCTCCACTCAGGTCTGTCCACTCAATGTCCACCTGTCACTTCCTTCTGCAGAGATGCCATTCTCTGGACCATGATGCCCCCCGCCCCCCGCTGACTATTTCTAAAGGAGCCAGGAAACTCCATTAGCTGCTGAAAGACTGAGCTTGGGGAAGGGAGGGAGGGCACGGAAAATACTCACTTTAACTTTGTTACGTATTGAACTCCGGATTGTCTGGACCTACCTCTATTGTATTACTTTCCTCTTGATTGGTTTTAAAGGTCAGCAGAAATAACTTGGTCGGGGAATTATGGGCTGTTTTGTGTGTGTGTGTGTGTGTGTGTGTGTGTGTGTGTGTGTGTTTGTGTTTTCTCTATACTTCTGTACATTAAGAGAATAAGAAAACAAGATTAAGCAACACAGGCTATATTTTGCTTTCTGGAAAAAAAAAATCCCCTGGAGAAATGGGCGGCATTCAGACAGAGGCCAGCAGAGCCCCTTCTCTGGAGAGCTGCACTCTGCCCGCCGCAGGACAGCTTCTCCTGGCAAAACAAATGGTCCCTCCAACGCCCGAGGGGCCGCCCCTCCTCCCCTTAAATTGGTAGCATCCATCACCGTCGGCCCAGAAGAGGTGGCCTTTCAATCCCGAGCCCCGGTGCGATAATTGGCATAATTTCCCAGCGATAACGTGGGGGTTAATGAGGGCCGGGGAGCCCTGGGCCATCCGCTTTCATTTCCAGTGTCGGGGATGTGCGCTCTGATGAGAGGGTTGGGGGTGGGGGGAGAAATCAACCAAAAACAAGGGTGCGGAGGGTCACGGGAGACTGCGGGTGAGGACCAGAGCGGGAGAGAACCACCCTATCCCCTGGCGAGGGCACCTCCAGCTCCAGAGGGAAGCCCCTCCTCCGGAGCTGAGAGGGAGAGTAGCCAGGGGCGGCCATGCTGCACCCCAGCACACCCAGCTTTGTGTACAGTATGGGTAGTAGCCCTTGGACTCTTTAAAATATATCCACTGAGTGGCCAGATTATGATGATCTCTGAACGCATAATAATCTGGCCTCTCTCTATATCTATACATCTATACATCTATGTGTGTGTGTGTGTGTGTGTGTGGGTGTGTGTGTGTATGTATATATATATATATATATATATATATATATATATATATATATATATATATACACAGTGGTACCTGGAGATACGAGTTTAATTCGTTCTGTAACCTTGAGGCATGGGAAGCTATGAGATGCTCGAGTTGAGGTAAACTGGTGGGTCGTATGCAGCCAGCCGATCCTCGTGATTACTCCTATCTCAAATGTTGCTCGTATTTCAAAGCAAAAATCGCTCGCTCTACGGCTCATATCTCAAAAATCTCGTATGTTAGGGCACTTGTATCTCAAGGTACCACTGTATATATATATTGACGTGAGATAGATCCAGTGCATGAATTCGTGCATGGGTAGGGGTCCATCCAGCCTGGCCAGGGGGAGGGGACATGACCAGTTGGCTAGCCTGCCTGCTGGTCAAACTCCTGGTCAAGGGGACAATTTGCATATTAGCCTTTTATTATATAGGATATACATTGAGCGGCGGCCAGATTATTATGCGCTCGGAGATCATAATAATCTGGCCACTCGGTGTATATTTTTATAGATTTCAGAAAGGAAGGGAGAGGGAGTGAGAGAGAGAAACATCAATGATGCGAGGGAATCATTCCTCAGCTGCCTCCTGCACGCTCCCTACTGGGGATTGCGCCTCCATCCGGGCCTGTGCCCTCACTGGCAATCCAACCGTGACCTCCTGGTTCATAGGTGGATGCTCATCCGCCGAGTGACACCAGCCGGGCACATTGCTGTTGCTTTAAGCCAACCCATTGGTCACATAGCCCCAGGCACGACTTCCCAGGGTTTCCCGCCCTCGGCGCTGCTGGCATTCGGGGAGGATGGTTCTTGGCTGGGAGTGGCGGGGCTGTCCTGTGCATCAGAGGCTGTGTAGCTGGGAGTATCAACACCCTCGGTGATGACAAATGAAAATGTCTCTAAACACTGCCAGATATCCACCGGGGGCCAGACCTGCCTGGCGCAGATCCACCGAGAGAGGCGGCTGTCTGCTCGTTCGGCCGTTTATTTTTCCATCTATTCACGGACACGCTGACTGGTACATTTGTTTCTGTTTGGCAAGAGCGTGCGCGGAGCTGCGTGCGCACCGGGTATCTGTGCGGGCTCTGCAGATGCCAAGGGAAGCACAGCCGTCACGTGAAGGAACTTACAGCGGAGGAGGGAGCACGGACGCTGATCAAATCGTCACACAACCCCGGCCCACTGAGCTCCGTGCCCCGAGGAAAAGGACTGTGACTCTAGGAACTCAAATAACTCTGGAGCTTGAAGTAGGGGGTGGGCTCGGGGAGGTCAGGCTGGAGGTGAGGGCACCTGCCAAGGCCCTGTGGCCGACAGGAGGGCAGAGGGCACGGGGAGGCAAGTGGTGGCTGAGGGAGGCTGAGGCAGGGCTAGCTCTGCATCCCAGGATTTGATGGGGTTACAGGACACAAGGAAAGAGACGTGGCAGTTAAGAGATACAAACAAGGGCCCCCCGGTGACTATTGCACTATCCCCAAGGTCTCCCCAAAGCAACCGGCCATTGCTTGTTTATCTCCCCAACCAAGAGGAGCCCTTTCCGCTCTCTGGTTGCGGACGCCCCGCGCTGCCTGGGACCCAGCTGGGCACGTGCTTTCTGGAAAGGGCTGCCCGGCTTTCTATGGTTTTGTGAAGGAGTGTCCGGAGGCCAGGATGTCGGCTCATAAAAAATGTTCAGACATTTGTATTTATGCCTCGCAGCTCTCTGGCAAAAATAGCGCGCTGTCCTGCAAGATGGATGCAGCCGCTCCGTGCACGGCACCACCAACCCCGGAAGGCCTTTGCAGATGGATGTGCTGCCTCCCCGCCTGCAGATGTGGGCTCCGGGAAAGAGTCCCGCCGAGGGGCATGGGGTCCGGAGCCAATGGCACCCCACTTCCTGCTGCCCTGACCTCGCGTGTTGTGTTGACACCACCTGGATTTCCGGGGGAAACACCGGTGCTCCTTACCCGCAGCCTCCACAGCGTGGGCCTCAGCTTCCACGTCTGGAGCATGGGCCCGTAATCCCTGCCCAGGATCTCCCAGATTCTGCTCTCAGGTCCAAGGAGGAGGGGGGTGGGAGGTAGGGTGTGCCCCCCCGGGACCAGGCTCCTGTCTGCCTGCCTGGACGTGGGCTGGCCCAGGACACAGGGCGGGAGAACCAAATGGGTCCCACCTGGAAAAACAGCCGTCCGCGGGCCTGGCCCGGAACAAAGGGGAAGGAGCTCAGGGCTCCAGACTCCTCGGGCCGCCCGGCTTTTGTTTTCTTTCGTGTTTTAACTAAAATTCCTTTTGTTTCTGTTACTGAAACACACACGCATGCGCGTGCGCGCACACACACACACACACACACACACACACATGCACGCACAGATTGTAAACACGCAAACGCTTCAGAGGAGTATGAAATAAAGTGAAAAGTATAAAATAAAATGAAAAATCCCTTTTTTCCCTTTTCTTGTTAAATCACACTCCTAAAGGTACTTTCTCCAGAAGTGAATTTTCTCTCCTGAAAACATGCACATCCACCAAAGGCCATGCGCAGCCAGAGAGCGATTTTTTGGTGTGTATTTTTACAGTTTGTCCACGCACCTATTCAGAGTAAATGCTTTTCACTGCGGTCAAGGGCTGTCCTTTCTCATGCCTGCACAGAGCTTCGCTTCCTAAGGATCTGCCCTGAACGGCTCACTTCCACGCGTGGGCAGGACTCAGTTTGAAAAGCTACGAGAACTCCTGCACTGTGTGGACGGCCATTTATAAGCTACTCCCCTGGCTTCTGAGGAGTGAGTTATACGCAAGGCTCAGCCCCATGCTCCTCCCACTGCAGCGGTGCATATAGCAAATATATACAGTGGTACTTCGAGATACGAGTGCCTAACATACGAGATTTTTGAGATACGAGCCGTCGAGCGAGCGATTTTTGCTTTGAAATACGAGCAACATTTGAGATAGGAGTAATGGTGCGGATCAGCCGCTGCACACGACCCACCAGTTTACCTCGACTTGAGCGTCTCATAGTTTCCCACGCCTCAAGGTTACAGAACGAATTAAACTCGTATCTTGAGGTACCACTGTGTGTGTGTGTGTGTGTGTGTGTGTATACATATATATGTTTGTATATATGTATATACATATATATGCATACATATATATTATACTAAGTATATATGGTATTGTTTATACATCTATACTAATAAAAGCATAATATGCTAATTAGACCGGATAGACTGGGCATCTTCTGACATCCTTCCAGACAAAGCCATGTGACGGGGCAGAGGCAGAGGTGGTTAGGGGCAATAAAGCGAGCAGGGGAGAGCGGTTAGGGGAGATCGGGCCTAAAGCGGCAGTTGAACATCCCCCCGAGAGATCCCTGATTGGAGAGGGTGCAGAGTGGTCTGAGGGACTCTCCCATCTCATACATGAATTTCGTACACCGGGCATCTAGTATGTTATATAACAACATACCTGATATCTTATTATACATGCATATACAGTCACATTTAATCATACCACTCTGGGGGGCTGTTATCCTTACTTTATAGACAGGGACAGAATTTTCCATCTCTGATATGAGGACAGGGAAACTGAGGTTCATAGGGGTGGGGGGTTTATGCAAAGTTAAGGGGAATGAGCTGCCCAGTCCTTTATTCTCCATGGTGTACCCCCTGCCCTCTCAACCCCCATTTTCTTTCCTTTGACAATTTGATACAAACCACGCCCTTTGGTTCCAGCCCTGAATCCTGTCTGGTTTCTTCCCCATTTATTCAGGTTTTGTTCCTGAGACCAGGGATTCCAACATCCTCAGGTCTCAGTAAGTGCCGGGAGTAGGGGGGTGGGGAACGGAGGGGGGCAGTGGGGAAATATGTCAAGCCTGACTGGCTTCTCCGTGGCCTGTGACCCCCACACCCTCAGGGGCCCAATGTGTCTGCATCGCTTCCTGAGGCGTCCTCCCTCCTGGCTCTCACACTCCCAGGGAGAAGAAAAATAAACTTGGCCAGGCCTCAGCCATCCTGATTCCTGAGCGGCTAATGGCTGTGGCTCAGGTCCCCGGTTACTCATGGCCCTGGCTCCAGAGTGGGGGGTGGGGTGGGGGGTGGAGGGGTGAGGGGGTGGGGGGTGGAGTTTGTAGCTACAGCAGATGCCAACTCATTCGAGCCTCTTCCTGGCCTCATGGCCAGACCAGGAGGGTTTGGCTGAATGTACTGAGTGAGGATGATGTAACTCTGGCCGCGGACCCTGGGTTCCAGACTCTGAGCGGTGATCCTGGGGAAGTCCCTCGCTCTCTGAGCCTCTTCTTCTTCAGCCTTTGTTAGCCTGTCATTGTTGGGTTGCTGACAAAATGGGGCTCAGGGGGTCCCCACAAACCCTGATGGCCAGGCCACATCCCAGGTCAGTTACATCAGAACCTGGGTGGTGGGGGGAAGTGTGGGCAGAAATCAGTGTTTATAAAACAAACAACCCACCCCCCAGGGATCCCAGTGTGTAGCCGAGTCTGAGGACCTGAGACCCAATGCAGTGCCTGCCCCTGACTGTCCTCACTCAACAGGCGCTAAGAACTGTCCCCTCTTCCCTAAAACTCAGAGCAAAGGTGAGTGCCCTTTGAGAAAGCTCTGGCACATCAAGGAAGCTGACTAGCCCAGGAGGGACCAGGCTGCATCTCAGGGAAGTCCCCTGACTGGCCGTCCAGGCTTTCTGAGAGCAAGGATGATGTGGGGCCCGGGTTTGATTGTTTGAGAAGTTTCTGGAAAGTGAGGCACTGGTGTTCCTGAAATCCCTGCCCTCCCCTCTTCTCTGCATCCCTGAGCCAGCTCAGCCCTGAGCCGGTCTCTTCCTCAGAGAGGGTGCTGAGTGAGCCGTCCTGACCTGCAGCGGCTGGGCAGAGGCGGGGCCTTTGGGTGCAATCCCCGCGCAGGGCTCGGAGCCCCGCTGACTCCACGCCCCCTTCACCAGTGTCACCTCCAAAAGTCAGCTTCAGTCGGTTGCTTAAAGTTAAAAATGATTACATGTGGCATCTGATGAACAAAATAAGCTGATGAACGAAATAGATGCAGAGACAGAGAAGCATGGAACAGACTGCTGACTCTCAGGGGGAAGGCGGAGGAGGGTGGGCAGGAAGACCTTGCATGCAGATATGCAAAACCCCTGGACACAGACAATAACGTGGTGGAGGCCTGGAGTGGGGGGCGGGGAGGGGGCCTAGATGGGGTCTATGGGGAAAAGGGGACACATGTACTACTTTCTTTCTTTTTTTTTTTAAATATATTTTATAGATTTTTCACAGAGAGGAAGGGAAAGGGATAGAAAGCCAGAAAAATCAATGAGAGAGAGAGGGAGAGAGAGATCAATCAGCCACCTCCTGCATGTCCCCTACTGGGGATGTGCCTGCAACCAATGTTCATGCCCTTGACCGGAATCGAACCTGGGACCTTTCAGTCCCCAGGCCAACACTCTATCCACTGAACCAAACCAGCCTCGGCTGTACTACTTTGAATAGTAAAGATTTTTTAAAAAATTAGTCTGTGAGTAATATACCAAGAATAATCACCAAAATAGGGAAGCTTGTAAGGATTCGCGGCCAACCGCCCCATTTGGGGAGCTCATCGGAACCACCAAATCCGTGTGGACCGGACCATCCTGGTCACACCTGCACCAGCAGCCATCACCCACCAGTATGCGCCGCCCCTGACAACAGCCACACGCCCTCACAGATGCCGTACAGCCCGCACAGGGCCTCCCACTGTGTCCCTTCGGGGTACAGTCGCTGCAGGCTGGCTGAGGAGCCTGGGCTTGAACATGCCCTTCCCCCCCACCCCCCACACCCCTGCAACACCTCTACTCACACACCTGAAGGTCCCTTTTGTAAGCCTTCCCCAGAGTGTGATGCCTGTAATTTATCAAGAATCAAAGACCGGGAAGGAAGCGGCCTGTGGCCTGTGTGATGACGATCCCCTCTCCACCCTGGTCGGGATCCCCGATGTCTCTCTGCAAAGCCCGGATGCCCGCCCCGCAGACGTGGCAGAGAAAGACTGGTCCCCCCAGAGGCCTTTAGACGGACCTGTCCTGGCTCACTCTCCTGACTCGTCTGCAGAAAACACCTCGGAACACCCAGGACCCGCTTCCTCTTCTACGGAAGCTCTTTTTCCCCAAGTGCAGGGCAGACGGTGGATCCCCGGGATGTCTGCAGGAGGGAAGACACTGCTGTCAGAAGGGCCTGTCCATGGCAAGATACTCTGGAACCCTCAAGGAGGCAGAGGTGACTCTGGAGAGAAGGTTGCCCAGGGTCAGTTCTGGCCATGCCCTTACCAGCTGTGTGACTCCCAGGGTGGCAAGTGTCCCCTAACTGGAGACCGAGGGTGGGGCTGTGTGTGAAAAACAGGGGCGCATAGCCCGATTCTGACTGTGGGTGTTTCCGTCGGGTCCTTGCTTTCTCTCCGGCCTCAGTGTCCATCCTGGAGTGGGGTTTTCCTTTCTTTGGCGGGAGGACCTCCATTGTGAGGAGCCAACAATCCGGAGTTAGACACCGGAGACGGTCAGGCAGGGGAGGGCCCACAGAACTGACACCAGACAAAAATGCAAAGGTATTTGGGAGGAGAGCTCCGCTTTTCACTGAGAGCCTGAAGCCTGCCAGATGCAGGGCTTTGCAAATGAAAAACACACACACAAAACCTGATTTGTACTGAGAGGGGCCAAAAATAACCGTGCTTTCTCCGGCAGAAGAAAACAGAAGATTCTGTGGTTTCCTCCCCTCTGGCAGTGCTTTCTCCCTGGCTGTTATCGGCAGGGGAGCAGCGGGGAGCGCAGGCCCGGGAGGAGTCGTCAAGAGGCCAAAATCCTCAGGCGGGACAAGGACCAGCGGGGGCGGGAGGGGTGCGTGTGGCTGAGAGGGTGCAGTCTGACTTACACCCTGGGCTGCACCGGGGCGGGCATGGCTTGAGAGGGGCTCAGGCGCTGGGAAGGGGGCCTCATTTGCATACACCAGTTTCCAGCTCTTTCTAGTCCGGAATAGGCCCAGTTGTTTAGCCTTACAAAGAAAACCTCCCTGTCTCTCCTTGGTACCCTCACTCCTTCTGCACTGTTTCGGATTTTCTTTTTTTTAACTAAAGCCTCCTGTCCTGCACTCTCTACATCCCGGCTGTTCCTATCGCCCCAGGATTTCCTCAAATGCAACGCTGACGTCTAAAAGCTTCTGGTAACCCGCCCTCAACCACAGAAAACTGTCCGCATCTGATCCCAAGTGGCATTTTATCTCTGTCTCCCGCTAACTCCGCCAGCTCTGGGAGTGTGTTCCTTTTCCCCAGCACCTTTCTTTCTTTCTTTCTTTTTTTAAAAATATATTTTATTGATTTTTTTACAGAGAGGAAGGGAGAAGGACAGAGAGCTAGAAACATCGATGAGAGAGAGACATTGATCAGCCGCCTCCTGCACACTCCCCACTGGGGATGTGCCCACAACCAGGATACATGCCCTTGACCGGAATCGAAGCTGGGACCTCTCAGTCAACAGGCCGACACCCTCTCCACTGAGCCAAACCTTGCTTCCTTTTGTCAGGAAGCCTCCCTCATCCCTCCTTTCTTGTCCCTCTTTTCTGGCTCTGTCCCCAGCTCTCCTCCTCTGGGCTGTCCCCTTCAGCCCCAGGGTTGCTGGTCTCCCAAGCCAGGACCCTTTCCGCAGATACCTTTTCAGTGACGTGTCCATTGGCTCTGAAAACTAAGCCCCCCCCGGTTACTCCCCAGCTTACTGACAGGAACCAGGGGCCCCGGGAGGAGACACAGAACCTGTCCAAGGTCACATGGTTCAGAGCGATGGGCGCCGTATAGCCGCAGCACCTGGGCCGCATCCCGCTGTGATTGGCAGCTGCAGAAGCGACGAGAGAAGTTCCCTCCTGCGACCTCTAAGCGGCGGCCATGGCTCCTGAAACCTGAAGCAGCAACTCCAGGTGTTTGCTCGGGATGCTTTTGGCCTCTTAGTGTCTCCACAATGCAGTCAGTCTATTTTTAGCTCGGAAACCCAGCAGCGCGTAATTACTCCTGTCATTTTTTTTTTTCAAGTGCATACACCCCATGGCCACGCACAGAGGAAACCCCGGATCAGCCCAAAGAGGATGCACATTGCAGATGTGGACGATTGAGTCAGAGCATGGCCCTCAAGCTGAGCAGGTCCGGGGACCTCGGGGGAGTTTAACCTCCGCTAAGAGGCGTTGTCTGACCAAGACTCTGTTCGGTGACTTGGGGTCAAAGACCTCGGGTGACCATCCCACAGCCAGAAGTGAATGGCGCCAGCGCTGAGTCCCCTGAGTCCCCATCTGGGTAAACCGCAGACTGAGCTCACAGAGGAGGGGCCACGGCTCCAGCCTGTTCCCCAGCCTCAGGGGCATGGTTCTCGCCAGCGGCATTAATGAGGCGGCATGGCCCAGGAGCTGTCTACCCTAGCCTTGTTGTCCACACAGTGATGTCCACCCAACTAGACCGGTGTCAGCCTCTGGTATGGCCAGTGTGGCTCAGTGGTTGAGCATCCACCTAAGAACCAGGAGGTCAGGGTTTGATTCCTGGTCAGGGGTTGATCACCAGTGGGGGGTCATGCAGGAGGCAGCTGGTCAATGATTCTCTCTCAGCACTGATGTTTCTATTTCTCCCTCTCTCTGAAATAAAGAAAAATATATTACAAAGAAAAGGTGTCAGCTTCCTTTTATCACTCATCTATCTCTTTATTTATTTAATATATTTTATTGATTTTTTACAGAGAGGAAGGTTGAGGGATAGAGAGTTAGAAACATCAATGGGAGAGAAACATCGATCAGCTGCCTCCTGGTACGCCCCCTAATGGGGATGTGCCTGCAACCAAGGTACATGCCCCTGACTGTAATCAAACCTGGGACCTTTCAGTCCACAGGCCGGTGCTCTATCCACTGAGCCAAACTGGTTTCGGCTGTTTGTTTTTTTTTTCTAAAAAATGGTGTGGTATGGAAGGCCCAATAGTCTATTGTTAACCGAATACTAAGTGCCTTTTGTGAGCCCAGCATCATGGTCGAGAAGTTGAGGAAAATGAGAAAGGCAATAGTGCCCACCTTGGTGGAATTAAGAGCCTGGCCAGAATAGTAGATATTGTTAAAAATAACAGATATTAAGCAGATGATCTGTGAGCTGTCGCCCTAATGGAGAAGAGGGGCCCTAGCAGGAGGGCCCACCCCAACTCAGTTCAGCATGATTAAGTTCACTGCTATTTAGAGAAGAGGAAGGATGAAGGACAGAGGGTGAGAGAGGAGGGAGGAAGGGAAGAAGGGAAGGAGATGGGGAAGGAAACACAAGAAAACACTGGCCAGACATTGGTCCCTAAAGAGTCTGCATGTGGAGCTGTTACACGTGCCTGGGACGAATGTCTCAGGAAGGTTTGGAAGCAGAACCTTCTGGAGCTCAGCCTCCGCCCTGCTCCAGGGATTCCTCCGGGATGGAAAAGCCCTCCTTCTTTGGCCGCCAGCACATTTTCCTCCAATGCGACAGGATTCCCTACGATGTATGATCACCCCTTTGCTAGTGCAGAACCCAGAACCCTGGAAACTTGGGATAGCAATGGGACCATTCCAAAGAGCAGGGTGGCCATCTGGGATCCCATGTCCATGTCGACTGGGATGAGGTCACAGCTCATCTCCATGCTGACTGTGGGGACGGGGGCTGGCTGACCAGGAATCCACCCCTTCTGCTTCCCCAATGTGACGCAAGCTGGTCCGTGGCAGGGAAGTCTGTGCCTCTCTGAAACCCAACAAGTGAACCTAACTTCTTCTCTACCATGGGTGTCTTCCAGTTGGCACTTGAGAACCATCCAGGAGCTTCTAAAATATACCTCCACTGGGATAACCTGCTTGCGATCTATGCCTGGTCAATGAACTATGATGGCAGATGATTAAAAGCTTTTTTATTCTTAATAGAGGGCGAGGAAAGCCCCTTTTCTGCCTCGAGACATTGTTGTCTGCATGAAATGCAGCCCTTTGGGACGAGCTGACTGACAGAGAAGGGGGGGTGGGGGGCAGAACGGTGGGAAAAGTACAGATTTCCCAATGTCGGTAAGCCTCTAACTCTCAACGTCTGTCTTCTACAGTCCTGGGGCCTCAGACATGGCCACTAAGCCTCACTGTCTTTATTTATAAAAGGAGGATAAAAACACCCATCTCAAAGGCTGCTGGGAAGATTTGTAAATTCTGAACGAATCCATTGGACTTGCTTAGCAGAGTGCTTGACACTCAATAAAATGGCAGGTGATTATCATAATGATACTATTGTGGATATTACAGCACTGCTAATATTAACACGGTTGTTCATGAGAGTGGTTTATCCTGGGATAATGGAATACAGCTGTCTCACTTCCCATAACCATAATCTTCTCCGTGCCCTTTGAGATTGTTAGGGATTTGCTTGTTTATATATTTGTCCTTTAAAGTACTAATAATCTCTACATATAAAAGCCTAAGTGACCTTCTGACCGGTAACTATGATGTGCAATGACCACCAGGAGTCAGACACTCAACTGACGAGCCACAGGAACTTTGCAGAGTGCCCTCTTGCACTCCAGAACCGCTCGAGGGATATTGGGCTGCTGGTTTTGGTCCAATCCCCATAGGCCTGACCGAGGGTACCCCACCTGCTAGAGGGACCCTGCTCACTCCACAGAAGCCTCTCAAACCCAGGCATGGCCCTCAGGTGCGGCCAGCCAGGGAGGAATGTGGGATGTTGGCTCCAGGGTGTGTCCAACCCATATCACCTAGTCCCACCCACCAGCCACCTTCTAATTACTTCCCTTTCAATGTGCATGAATCCGTGCACTGGTTCTCTGGTCCTATCTAATAAAAGTAACATGCAAATTGACCATACCTCCGCTACACCACAAGCCACACCCACCAGCCATTCCCAACAGCAAATCAAGAGCGAGTATGTAAATTAACCCAACCAAGATGGCTGTGGCCATGGAGAGTGCAGAAGGGAGAGAGAGAAATATCAATGATGAGGGAGGATCTTTGATCAGCTGCCTCCTGCACAACCCACCCTGGGGTTTGAGCCTGCAACACAGGCATGTTCCCTTAACTAGAATAGAACTTGGAACCTTTAGTCCACAGGCTGATGCTCTATTCACTGAGCCGAACCAGCTAGGGGAGGGCAGTTAGGTTTTATCATATAGTCTGTTGCTGGGCCAGCTTTTCTCTGCCACCTTCTTTCTCATGAGCCTGTGAGCAGCACCAGTACTGGGGACCACAGGCCAGTGGTCCAGGCTGATGGAGCGCACTGGGCACTTGTGACTGATGCTGCCCTGGGAAGCTGGCAGCTCATCCTTTTCCCAGGACATTTTAATCAGACACACCAACCGCTGCTGGTAGGGTGCATGACAACGAGGTCTCAACTCCCAGAAGGTGGTCTCAGGACCCCTTCCCATCAGGGGTGTTTTTATAGTTTCCTCTGGCACTTACTGGGTGGGTTCAGCCAGGGAGGGTTCTGGTGCCACCTCCCCTTTCCAAGGGCTCTGAGCATCTCAGGAGAAATGGCAGATATCCCACTGAGGCCTAGAGTTGTGGTTGGCCCTGACTGGTTTGGCTCAGTGGATAGAGCATTGACCTGCAGACTGAAAGGTCCCAGGTTCGATTCCGGTCAAGGGCATGTACCTTGGTTGCGGGCACATACCCAGTGGGGAGTGTGCAGGAGGCACCTGATCGATGTTCCTCTCTCATCGATCTTTCTAACTCTCTATCCCTCTCCCTTTCTCTCTGTAAAAATCAATAAAATATATTTTAAAAAAAGTTGTACTTGTGAAAGAAGACTGTGGAGCCAGATCTTTGGGTCTGAATTTGCCCATTTATGTTTGGTGATGTTAAGCGAGGCATGTGCCCTCCTGGATCATTTGTTTCTGTACTGGTGTTTGTTTTTATTTAAACCTTAGCAGAGGAGAGGATATGTTTATTAATATATATATATATATATATATATATATATAGAGAGAGAGAGAGAGAGAGAGAGAGAAGAAACATGGCTGTGAGAGAGAAACATCAATCTGTTCCCTCCCGTGTGTACTCTCACCTACGATCAAACCTGCAACCTAGGCACCTAGGCATGTGCCCTGACTGGGAGTGGAACCTGCAACCTTTTGGTGTACAGGACGACCCTCCAACCCACTGAGCCACCCGGCCAGGGCTGTTCCCACACTTCTAAAATGAGGCAGTTGGGACTTTTTAGCTTCAGGATTTGAAACTGCCAGAGCCATCTATTTCTCATGAAGGCACGCATTAATTTATTTATTTTCACATAAAGGGGTTTCTCTCAGGGTGAAGGTTCTTCATGTTTGGGAGAAAAAAAAAAGTCTCCCTCCAGTGTGCCGTGCGCTTTTATGCTACTCAATTGCCTTCACGTCAGGATGAAAAGACCCCAAATTTTACACGGGAAAGTTTGCATCCATCTTTTATGTCTACCCGAGATCTCAAGGTTATGATGTTCTCTTGTCTCGGAAGGAAAACGAGGCCAGATGAAGTGGAATATATGAATCAGGCGCGGCTCTGCCTTCCAGGAGCGGGGGGAGGTGGCTTTCTTCCCTGTTCTTCCTCCTTCCTCATTACAGAGACGCATAAAGGGCCTTTTCAGAAGCGCTGCACAAAGCACATGGGTGTGGAGATGTCTTCTGATTCAGTTAAACCTCCACAATCGCTGATAGCGGGAGAAGCTGGGTTGGGTTGGAGGATCAATATCGAGGATCGCACAAGTGCGATCAGTAATAGGACCCACAGAGAAGCGTCACTGTCTCCTTGGTGAGGTCTCATTGGCTCCCAGCTGAGCACCACAGGCAGGGGATATAGCCTAGCTAAGTCTCCCTGAACCCAAGATCCTTTGCGATTGCTGGCTCTTTTCGGGTTTTGTAAAAGTTGAAGGTCCTTGTCTCTTGCCTGCTAACTTTCTCCGCAGGCTCCCCATCTCTCATCTTCATCTCTTCCGACGCTGTCCCCTCCAAGTTGTGCTCCTCCAGAAATCCTCCCCATTCAGGTAAGTCCTCCCAGTCCCTCAGCTTATGTGGGACTTGGCTCCAGAAACACAGTAGGGTTAAGAAACTTTCTAGATTTAAACATCCATCACTCTCCATCTACTCTGAAATAACGTCCTCCTACATTCCGACAGGGCAGTGCGATGGCTATATCCCCCAGTGGAATAAAAAAAATTAATACGGTCCAACTGGTGATAAATTTTGTGATCATTTCCTCCCTATTTACAGACATTCATGAAAAATTAAGTAATCTCCTGAGCTATATGGATGGGTCTCTGTATAATTGCCTACAAAGGGGGAGAAAAAGGGGGTTAAGGACATAGAAGTGGAAGAATAATATATAATTCATAATACGGAGATGAAAGGTGGGGGTGGGGCATATATTGTGGCTCTGCCCTTGAAAAAAAAAAAGGTGAACATTTTTTTTTAAAATATCAGCACACCTTATTATAACACAACATGGCTTATTCAAACACAATCAGTAAAGTACTATGGCCTTTAATCAAAAGATTATGGAATTCTCACAGAGTCCCTAGGACAGAGCATTTTATGAATATGGTTTGAATATCCGTTAAATACAGATTTCTTAATAGTTGAGCCATTAGGTAATTAAATAATATTTATATAATGACAATCGCATTCTCTAGAAGTGAAAATTAGATTTAATGAGACATTTATTGGCACACATGATTAATAATAAAAGTCTGCCTGCTGAAGGTAATTTACCCACATGCTACATGGCCAAGAAGAAAAGCTTCTTTGAATGCTTACCTCCTGGGCCACATTGCCTCCTCTGACTCGATTTAAAGCAATTCCTTGTTAAAAAAAAACACGTCAGCCTGAGATGTGAGGGCGGTCATTGTTAGCCGCGGGACAAAGGACAAAGGCGCCTTTTTAAACATGTTGTGGTTACAGCAGATTGGTGCCAAGGTCTAAATTCTATTTTGCTAGTAAATTGGTACTTTTTCCTCAATAACTTATGTAAATGTCTCAGGGACCAAAATAAACATAGTCCTGATTTTTTTTTAAGGGGGGCAGGGCGGGGCACATTTGAAAAGTGGGTAATTTGGCAGTCAGGGGATCATCGGATCAGATGTGACAAGAGCAAGAGGTTATGATGTTTGCTGAGCCCTTGTCAAGCGCAAGCACTATGGTTTCGCTTTAAAGCACGGTCTCCAAGCTGTAGACAATTTGGCTCAGTGGATAGAGCGACGGCCTGTGGACTGAAAGGTCCCAGGTTGGATTCTGGTCAAGGGCACATGCTTAAGGTGCAGGGTCCATCCCCAGTAGGGGTGTGCAGGAAGCAGCCGATCAATGATTCTCTCTCATCATTGATGTTTCTATCTCTCTCCCTCTCCTTTTCTCTCTGAAATCAATAAAAAAGCACAGACTCCAAGGCAGAGAAAACATGAGCTTTTGGGGGACCTATAAGTAGAAGAACATCCTGCCTGACACGTGACTGCCATCATGATCCTCCCAGCAGGGAGTCAGGAAAGCCATATTGGGCAGGATGGGTCTTGCGGTGTTTTAGGTCTCCTTACAATGCCCTTGTTTATATTCTCCCTCACAAACACAGCTGCTGGTTTGGGGTTGGTTAATCTTCTACCTGGGCTTCACCCTCAGCACGTCACTAAATGCCTTACGGCCTCAGTTTCCCCCTCAGTGCAACGGTGATCCTGCGGTCTCTCTTTGGACTCTCACACTTAAGAGGAACAAACATAATGCTGGTGAGCAAGGACTCAGCTCCCATCTCTCTTTTCCCGGACTCCGAATAGCAAAATATACAACCTTTTCCCTCAGACCTGCCATGGTGCTTTGAGGACATGTCAATTCACATTGGGGGAGTGAATTGGATGCTTACTGAACTCCGGTTAAATTCTCTTCCATGCTTTCCTGTTATTCCGTAGTAAGATGGGAAGGCGAGATGTCAGAATACATTAAGACAACGCACGCATTCGAAACAGTGCACTGAGAGCATGCAGTTGCCCGGAGTTTGGTCCCTTTAGGAGAACTGAAACATCACTAGGACAAGTCCCTGGCCACGCCACCTGTTCTGAGATGGAGCCATGAGGAGCAGCAGCGTCCCTGAGGCAAACTGCTATTTTCTGTTGGAAGCCAGACTCCGCAGTGAAAGCACAGTCTGGATTGATCCTGAAGTCTCTTTGGATTCTCTAAGTCCAAGGTTAAAAGAGAAGAAGTTAAGGATGATTCAAAAGCATACAGGAGAAGGACTGGACAGAGTTAGCCATTTAGTAAGGAAGATCTCAGAAGGTGGGACATGAGGTAGGGTGGTTAATAAATAGTATTGGTTTTCATTTTTCTAAAATGTGGACCATGGTTGTAGTTGAATAGCAGTGCTATGGATTTTTGATTATTCCACTTCGTTTTGAATTTCGAGGCTGTGGTATGTAACGATTATGTGTGAGTTACATGCATTTTAGAAAGCAGTATTTTCTCTGCACTTGGCCAATACCTCCAAGAGGCTTGGGAAAGCATACTGTGGAATGTGGGCTCTCACATTGTATTTTGGGGGGTTTCAATCCTACCTCCAACACTTAATGGTATAAACTGGGGATGGGAGGGATTCTTAATGCCTCTCAGACTTGGTTTACTCATCTTTATATATATATATATATATATATATATATATATATATATATATATATATGTATATATTTTATTGATTTTTCACAAAGAGGAAGGAAGAGGGATAGAGAGTTAGAAACATTGATGAGAGAGAGACATTGATCAGCTGCCTCCTGCACGCCCCCCACTGGGGATGTGCCCACAACCAAGGTACATACCCTTGACTGGAATCAAACCTGGGACCTTTCAGTCCGCAGGCCGACACTCTATCCACTGAGCCAAACCAGTTTCGGCGGTTGACTCATCTTGGAGATGATTTTAATAACTACCTAATATGTTTGCTGAGCTTAGAGTCTCAACTCTATTGTTAATGAGGAGAAAATAATTTTAACTCCTATGATTTTAATTTAAAGCTTTTCTAGGACACTGATATTGGGGGGGGGTATTATCATTCTCACTTGGTAGATCTTGACTTCATATCTGCCAGAGTTTTTGGGGACACACACACACACACACACACACACACACACACTTTTTCTGAACTTCTTCTGAGAACTGAAGTCACTTCTTTGCCCAGGAACAAGTCAATTCCTTAAATATCTCTAATTTTGGGGCCGTATATCTCCTAAAACAAACAAACAAAAAAGGCGATTCCTTACTGTTCTCCAGCAAGTCCTACCAGCAACACACTTGTCCGTCAATTTCTAGGACACCAGGTCCAACAGACCCAGCTTCTCACTGTCAGCTGAACCGAAGAGACGATCTCCTCCAGGAAGATAAGGGCGGCCTGCACTCCATCAGTCAGAAAGGGAACACCATCTTTGTTATCTTTGCGGGGCCCCATCCTTTCAAAACATGCCCTGAAAATGGATGGGGGAGAACTCAGGGTCTTCACAACATCCTGCCTGGGAACACAGCGGGGGCCCTGTCTCTCAGGCTGCCCAGCCTCTTTCAGTGGAACTTGGAGCTGAGTTACGGCCAATGGTATGTGAGCAGATGGGCAAAGCTCCCCCGTCTGACCTCCGTGCAACCTGAGGGGCTCTGGCCCCCGGAGGCTGGCAGGGTGCACGGCATGCGGGGAGGACTCTGAGACCCCGAAGAGGTGTCTCAGGATCTCAGGCCACAAGACCATCCATCAAATGCCCAATTCTGCTTTATTTTGTGAACAAAAGGTACACCTGTAGTATAATCACCACTGGGGTTGTTGGTTATAGCATTCAGTCTCCCCATAATACGAAAGACAGATGTGGGTCCCACTCAGTGATGACACGGGGTAGACTATTAAGCACACTTATCAATGACAATGGAGTTGGTTGACAAGTACAGGTATGGATCATGAAGGACAGAAGCGGAGTTCAGAACTCAGTAGCTCTGCTGGGGAGGTACCTGCACCCTGAACCAGACTCCCAGCCCCTCTGGGGACAGAGGAAGACTTGACAGACAGGAACTTTCCCAGGCCAGGTCCCCTGCCACCCTAATTGCTGCTTCTGGAAACGGAGCACTGCCAAGAGAGTATTTTTAGATCGGCCTCACGTTTAGAACAGCCACATCTGAGAACTCACACTCGATGTGCCTGCTGCTACTGATGCCTTTGCTATTCAATTTCTATTATTAATATTTGCTGCTTCATAATTAGTCTGATGTTGAGCCGCAGAGTCACGGGGTATAAGAACTTTCCCAACTATTGTATTGTTATTGACTCTCGATTACCCCACTCGGTGTACGGGCCTCTCTTCCTTTGGACCAGCGGTTCTCAACCTGTGGGTCGCAAACAGCTAGCAGGGTCTCCTAAGACCATCGGAAAACACAGATATTTACATTAAGATTCATAACAGCAGCAAATTACAGTTATGAAGTAGCGACAAAAATAATTTTATGGCTGGGGATCACCACCACATAAAGAACTGTATTAAAGGGTTGCGGCCTTAGGAAGGTTGAGAACCACTGCTTTGGACTATGTACCCGGTGTCACCAGTCTTCAGGATCACTTCCCTGGGAAGCCTCAATGACCACCTCCTATCTGGGTTCGATACCCTTTCTTAAGACCTCTTAACATTGGATGCCAATGAAGGACACATTCCAAGGAGAGTATATTATCAATATTTCCATTTGCTTCTCTCAGATTGTGAGCCCCTTCAGGGCAGGGATTAATTTGTAATAATTTTATTTCTAGCGCTGAGGGCACAAACTAGTGTATCCTTTTATTGGTTTAGGAAAGATTCATAGAGCTCTCACTTCGTGCCAGGATGGAAAACTAAATGCTGCCAGGGTCCTGGAGCTCACGGAGCTACTGGCCTAAAGAGGAAGAGGGAGAGTTAGGAAAGATGGGCTCTAATAAATGCATGATTATCGGTGGCTGAGCTGATCTGGATGAAAATGAGCGGGTTTCTGTGATGATGTCGTACTCCGTCTTTCCCCAAACAGACCCTGATACAAGGGTTTGGGGCAGGCTGTTTAACTGGGAAGTGGTTTCATGGAGAGCAGTGGAGATGCACTCCTGGGATGAATGGAGTTGAGGAAAGTCAATGAAGGTCATAGTAAGGAGCGGATTAATGCTGTGGGCATCTGAGGCTCAGCCCTCCTGGGAGCAAGACGGCAGTCTTAGGCAAAGATCAGAGGCTTAGAAATACAAATGCATGGATGGATGGACGCATGGATGGATGGATGGATGGATGGATGGATGGATGAATGGATAGATGGATCCTGCATGCTAGAGTCTAGCTGAAAAATTAAAGGAGGCACTGGAGCAGAAAGCTAGGACTGAAAATTTAAAAATAAACGAATGCAGAGTGAATGGTTGATGGATGGGTGATGAAATCCACTGGCCTCGGCCAGGGAATGCCTGGTATTGCCCACATGGTACTACTACCCTGGAGCTGCCTGGGAATAGGAATGTGCTGGTCACACATGGAGGGCGATCAAGCCCGCCCAGCCTGAGTTTTCTCATGCACACAGGCGGACCTTTGAAGAAATCTCAACTTTATTGAGAACCAGTCCCCACCATTTTAATGATGCTGCATCCAGGGTGCCCCTCATGGTCTGTAAGCGGGACTTGTGGTTCTAACGCAGCCTTCACAGGAAGTCCCTTAGTCACCCCAGAAATGCTTGCTGCCATGGCACAGCCAGGCCTGCACGTGGGCCCATGCTGGCAGGAGGAGAAAGGAATGCAGGGAACCGCCCAGGGTTGTCTGGATGGGGCATAAGAGTGAGATGTTCACTCAGATGTGAACATTTAAATATTTGTTTTACTCCTTGTAACTGTCCATAGACACATATTAAAGAGCCATGCATTCGTTTTGATTAATTCATTAGTAAATTATCATCAAGCATCTACTAATAAAAGGTGCTAGCAATCCCAATGGTGAGTAGGAGACACCATCTCTGCTTCTGAGAGGAGCAGGGGAGGCTGAAGATTCCAGGACATCTATACAACTGTGATATCATACAGCAGGAAAGAGCAGAGTCCCATGAGGTGACACACGGGGCACTTACTGGAAGTGCAAAGAAAAAAGAAAGCTTCCTTGAAAGAGGGAAGGGTGGATAGGAAGTAGCATGTAACAGAGGAATAGAATACGTAAGTGCCTCACCAATGGGAGGGGCTCATGCCAAGCCCACCAGGAGGCGAGGATTATGGTCCATTCAAGGATGAGGCAACATGTAGACAGGTAGGAGCACAGAAAGGCAGCGAGAACTTGGCAGGAGGTAAAGCCAGAGGGATGGACAGGGACAGATACACAGTGTTTCCTGTCTATGATGTTTCACATGTTTCAAAACTTACCCAGGGGCAGTAGATTACATAGATTTTATAGATTAACAAACTGAGGTCCAGTAAACACACAGAAGTAACAGAAGGAATCTGAAGGAATTTCCTGTCTTCTGCATTCATTCATTTCCTCAGCACACATCTACCGAGCACCCTTCGTGTGCTGGGTCGAGGATGGGCACTGGGGTAAGAAGAGGGTCGATGGCTACGTGTATGCTGGCATTCAGAAGCCATGGGCACAGGGCTCCCATGTCCCAGCCGGAGCTTTCAGGGGATGCTGACGATCAGAGAAGCCAACTGCCTTCTCACATCCTTCAGACTGTATACGAGCCAATACAGGACACTGAGTCAGAGAACCCATTTGAATCTCAATTCTGTTCACACTCTCAGGTCATATAGTTGTCCTAACCCACTGAGCCTTGGTAATCTCTACAAAATGGAGAGATCTGATAATCCTTTCTGATAATCTTTGCCTGATACAATCTCTGTGTGTGTGAGGAGAGGGAGAGTAGAAGAGCTGGTTCTTAGTAAATGCTATCAGAGTGAATGTTGAGAATGGATTTTTCCATGAGATCACAGAGAATATAAACAGGGCTATGGGCTCTAAGCTACAAGCATGGTCTCATGGTGCGACACAAGCAAGGTTGTTCTCAAGGTCATACCTGTTTACCACTTACTCGAGCCTCTGGTTATGTTGAAAAAAAAAAAAAATCCCAGGTTTCAGGCGAAGTTCAAAGATTTTTCTTTCCTCTTTGTAGCTTTATGACTTTCAGACGGTTCCCCCCGCATGGTGCTTAATTTTAACTTCATTAACTTCCTGTTCTGTCACAACAGTGGAGCGAGGATTTCTCCATGAGCAATATTCAAAACAGCTTTTAATGAGCTATTTAATTAAAGGCTAATTGAGGTGACTTCATTAAAGATTTCTAAATTATGCTTATCGGGGTAGCTATCTTTTAAGATAAGTCTTAAATATTTGTTTTAGATGGCATTGTTTGATCGTAAATGTATGTATAAAATGACTTTTTAAAATTACCGATTGGAATGTGGGTGCACTTTTCTTCCTTAATATTTGAGAGGGACAGTTAGCAAATCAGTTTAATACCCATTCAGTGTCGCGCTGAGGCAGTGAGAGGTTGTTAGTGATGAGAATTGAAGCTGTGCTTGTCCATGACAAATTCCCAAGCCTCTTGAGATGAGGTCTTTCTGAGTGTCTTTGACCTGGTTTTCCAACTGCAATGTAAATCATAATAACTACTTAGATGGAGGGCTTTGACCCAGTGCTCGTGACTCTTGGGCTTCAAAGGATGAGTTTGTCAGGAACGGGACTGCATCTTCCCGATGCCCAATGCCACTCAGGAAATAAATATGTAAAATGTGTGATATGGCCTCCCAATGTGTACCAGGGCAGCCCAATGTTCAGGGCCACATTTTCTGGGGATAAAAGTCAAGCTCAACAAACATGCACCAAGTGTTTCTTCCATTCCTAGCGTGGTCCCAGACAAGGATGCAGATGACCTGGGCTCTGTGGTTTCACGGGAGGCCTACTCGGGTCGCCGGACATGTCCAGTCCACTGTGATATGTCTGTCCTTCAAGGCCAGGAAAAAGCCTCATGAGGAAGGGTAGCTGGTGTGTTAGCCTGACTTGGGCAGCCGGGACCAGCCCCGTGAAGAGTGGGACTCTAAACCTGGACAGACAAGTAGGTGTTGGCCCATCCCAGAAGTGGGAAAGGTCAGTCTTGGCAGAGCAAGTCAGATAAAGTGGAAGAACAGCATGAGGTCGAGGATTAATACAGAATTTAAAATAGTGTAGTGTGGCCAAAACCGGTTTGGCTCAGTGGATAGAGTGTCGGCCTGCGGACTGAAGGGTCCCAGGTTCGATTCCGGTCAAGGGCACGTACATTGGTTGCGGGCACATCGCAGTAGGGGGCGTGTAGGAGGCGGCTGATCGATGTCTCTCTCTCATCGATGTTTCTAACTTTCTATCCCTCTCCCTTCTTCTCTGTGAAAAATCAATAAAAAAATATATTTTTAAAAAAGTGCAGTGTGGAGATGGGAATGGGAGGTAGGGCTAACTAGGGAAGCTGGGGATGGGTATGTCATGAAGGTCAGAATAAGAATTGCAAGTTCGAACTTGAACTTTAAGGTGTTGTAGAGCCAATGAACACCTGTGCCCTCACCACACACACACACACACACACACACGATCATTTTAAGAGAGCCAATGACCAGCTTGGGCCTTCAAGAAGATAAATGCCCAGGCTGGTAAAGACATTGCACTAATCAACTACAGGAAATGAGTTACTGAGCAAGGAACCACAGGAACGGCTGCCCCAGGAATGGAGGGGTAGAGCCATGTGAGTGTGGGGAGCCCAACCTAATTTCCCTTCTTTCCATCAAAACTAACCATTAGAATAGATAGGCCGTGGGATGGAAGAGAGGGTTGTAAAACGGTGAGCTCCTTGTTCCAAGGAAGGTACCAGAAGAGGCTGGGGTACCATCATGACTTTTCTTAAGGACAATCCTGTGAGGCTGGGGGTGGAGAGTCGGTGGTGAACCTCAAGGCCACAAAGGCCCCTTCCAGAGCTGCAGCTGAATGGTTCCGTGAACCCCTGATTGCGCTAATTAATCAATCACTTGGGCCTCTCTCACAAGGAATGACTCCCTTGTCCTGTGTGTGCACATGTGAGGTGAATGAAGAAAACCCACATTATCAATACGGTGGAAAATGGTGCTTGGCTAATGTCACAAACCTAACCAAGTAAAACCACCTCCTTGGAAAAAAGCTACTTTGCAATTACAAAGTCACGCTCAAAGACAGGGGTTTGTCTGAAAAGCAGAAATGCTGCGGAATTAGAAATACCAGCAGTGGCCCCAGTAAGATGCGGCCAGGTGAATGGAGGCCCTTTTCTCATATTCTTCTCGCCAAAACAGCACACGTGGGATGCCTACGGTAACATGTAAGAGGGGAAACTGGAGTGTTTATTCCCTTACATGAAGAGTAAGAGGGTCCCCCACACAAACACACACACACTTTCTATAGGAAAGCTTCTCCCCTACTGGGGACAGAGACGGAAAGAAGAGAGGCCTCCTTCTGTTGACTTTAGGGCAAAGCCAGCGTTTTCACAACGAATTGGGAGCTGGACTCATTCATTCAGGGGATTTCTTTTTTTGTTAATATATATTTTTTTTATTGATTTTTTTACAGAGAGGAAGGGAGAGGGATAGAAAGTCAGAAACATCGATGAGAGAAATACATCGATCAGCTGCCTCTTGCACGCCCTCTACTGGAGTTGTGCCCGCAAGCAAGGTACATGCCCCCGACCGGAATCGAACCTGGGACCTTTCAGTCCGCAGGCCAACGCTCTATCCACTGAGCCAAACCGGTCTCAGCCATTCAGGGGATTTCAATGGTTTTATACATTCACCGGTTTATTCTTTCACTCATTCAAAAAATGGCTCTCTATTTCCAGTTCTGTCTCGATGCTCTATCCTCCTGTCTAACCCTATTCCCATCAGCCTCTCTTGCCATCTATTTTGGCCATACCGCAATCTTCTGTAGTGGAATTGAAATAAATTTATTACCGGTCAATGGCTCTTTCACAATTAGACGGAATTATCCATTCTGATGAGATTGTTCACCAAGCTTTATGGTTGGAATTGTGTTCCCCAAATTCATATGCTGAAGTCTCCACCCCCATCCCCCAGAACGGGACTGTATTTGGAGGCGGGCCTTTAAGGAGATGATTGAGCTAAAATGAGGTCATTTATTTCAGTGGGCCCTACTCCAATATGACTGGCATCCTTCTAAGAAGAGGAAATTTGGGCTCAGATGAACACAAGATCATTGAGGACCCGGGGAGAATATGACCAACCACAAACCAAGGCGAGAGACGTCAGAAGAAACCATCTCTGCTGAGACCTTGATCTCAGACTTCCGGCCTCCGAAGCTGTGAGACAATACACGTCTGCCGTTTAAGCCACCTGGTTGGTCTGTGGCACTTGGTTACAGCAGCCCTACCCAAATAATGCACCGAGTTTGCCAAGCGTGCCACATTCTGGCCCAGCAGCACCTCCTTGCTCCCCTCTCGCTGTGTGCATGCAGGGTCCCTCTCACTCCTCCAGGATCAACTGGAAGTCTGCTTTCAGAAATGCTTTCCTGGCCCCAAACTGATTGTGGTGCCCCCTCTCAATAGTAGCTCTCACGGTACCTGCAGGTTCCCTTTCTGGAGTTTCCACGGCTATCTGCTCATTCAAGTCCCACTGCGTACTATAAACCCTGTGAGCCCAAAAGCCATGCCTATTTGCCTGTACTCAGAGCCCAAGGACTAGCCTGGTGCCTGGCTCCGAATAGGTCCTCTGTTGACTTGCTGAATGGATGATCGTTGAATGAATGAATGAACGAAGTGCTGATGGAGTAGCTTTCATATGCCAGTCCCTTCATCTGGCAAGGAGAAGAGGGAGATGAATAAGCCAGATTGACATCAAACAGGTAAATATAATATAATGTAATGATACTTATTTGGGAGAGGTGCCCTGGAATTCCCAAACCCTAACATCATTGTCTACCATCACAGTTCATTTGTGAAGAGAACACCCTTCACTGAATAATTTCGGAGGGGTTACAACTGAATAAAATAGGATGACTCTTTTTTTTTAATATATTTTATTGATTTTTTACATAGAGGAAGGGATAGAGATAGAAAGTCAGAAACATCAATGAGAGAGAGACATCGATCAGCCGCCTCCTGCACGCCCCACAGTGGAGATGTGCCCACAAGCAAGGTACATGCCCCCGACGGGAATGGAACCCAGGACCTTTCAGTCCGCAGGCCAACGCTCCATCCACTGAGCCAAACCAGTCTCGGCGAAATAGGATGACTCTTAATGAGCTGCCCTTTCAGGGAGAAACAATTCAACATAAAGACTGGCGAACTGGTACTGGGCGCTCCACACTCTCCTAGTGGCCAATGCGCAGATTCCAATTCCCAGAAGTCTCACCAACGGAGGCGGCCAAAGGCCGAGGATCTATCACGCTCAGGAGGAGCAGCGCTCAGTTCAGAGAAGGCCAAGGAGAATGTCTACCTCCAGAGGCAGATGGAGGAGAAAGAGCTGCCAGGCACTTGCATTTGCATTTTTTCTGGGGGAAGGAGGTGGTTCTAAGTGAGAACAGCCAATCGTTTTCTCAGAAAACTCGTTCCAATTTGTCTCCCTGACCCTGGAGGTTACTATCTCGCATAACACAGCAGCAAGGCGGTCAGCACTTCGAGTTACCTGGGTTTTGCTTGGTCCCTTGATAAAATGGCAAAATTCACCTAGGACAGTGGTCGGCAAACCACGACTCGAGAGCCACATGTTTGCCAACCACTGTCATATACTAACTACCCTTTACCTCTTTGCACACAACATGCCACAATTACCTAATCCTCAGTTTCCAACTACACAGTAACAATTACAGTGGTACCTCGAGATACGAGTGCCCTAACATACAAGATTTTTGAGATATGAGCTGTCGAATGAGCGATTTTTGCTTTGAAATACGAGCAACATTTGAGATACGTACAAGTAATCACGCGGTTTGGCCAGCTGCACACGACCCACCAGTTTACCTCGACTCGAGCGTCTCATCGTTTCCCATGCCTCAAGGTTACGGAACGAATTAAACTTGTATCTCGAGGTACCACTGTAGTTTAATAGGAGATCCAGGAGTTCATGATGGTGTCCTTTTTCTCTTCCCTTAAATCAAAGCCATTTTATCTCCTTCAGTCGAACCTGAACCCAGAAATGGCATCCTTGTTCTCAGCTGCTTTCCATTATTCCTATTTCCTCTCTGACCATCACCCAGGCAGCGCTATCCTTGAGTATTTTAGCTCAGAATCTGCCGACTGCTCGCCAGAACTGGACCCGAATTACCATCATTTACCACGAAATGGAAACCAGCCACCCAAGGGAGAGCCAGGGCACCTCGGAGACGCAATGGTGCTGGGAAGACATATGGACACAGACTCTCGCATATGCGGGCCTTAATTGAAAATTAAAACAATTAGCTTTTAATACTTTGGAAATAACAGAGGGAAGCACATTTATAGGATGACTGGGAAGAAATAGTCAGGGCTGTTTCTTTTTTAATAACATTGAGTTGTGTTCACTGTTGGGCTTATTAAAACACCAAAGCGCAGCATAGCAGGACATGGGGATGCCATTCAGCTGATCCTGAGTGCGCGGTCCTTGCTCCTTATTCTCTTCTTAAAAACAAAACAATAACTACCCTGGCTGGTTTGGCTCAGTGGATAGAGCATCGGCCTGTGGACTGAAGGGTCCTGGGTTTGATTCCATCAAGGGCACATGTCTGGGCTGCAGGCTTGATCCCTAGTGGGGGGTGTGCAGAAGGCAGCCAATCAATGATTCTCTCTCATCATTGACGTTTCTGTCTCTCTTCCTCGGTTCTCCTTCACACCCATGAACAGTAGCATGAGGAATGGGGACCATTATGACGCTGGGAATAGAAAGGTCCATGCTCTGTCCTGGCACTTGTCTACTCAGAGTGCACCCAGGTACTCGGCGTGGCTCACAAAGCCGTCTGAGCAATGGCCCTGGGGCCATCTATCTTCATTCCAACCCCCCCCCCCCTCCACTGGCAACCCCCAGCCACACCTTATCTGTTTGTATTGGTTTTGCAACTACAAGCCTTTGCACAAACAGTTCCCCCTGCAGGCCATCATCTGCTTCCCCATGCTCTTAATCATCCTTAAAGGTTCTTAGAAAAGCCCTCCTTTGTAAAGCCCCTGACTTAGATAATGCATCATCCCTCCTCCAGTCCCTGCAGTCCTCTGTTAGTGTCTCTCTACATCTGTGTGTGTGTGTGGGGGGGGGTGAAGGGGGGGAGCAAGGATTATACCTCACTAAACTATCCCAAGAGCCGAGCAAGTCTCTGCTCAGACATGTAGTAGGTGCCCAACAATGTGTGCTGAGTGAATGAGTGAAACACAACCCAACAAGACAGACCAGTACTCTCTGTTGGCAGGAGGAGGTGCTCGTCAAGAACAAGGAATATTGTGGGTATTCCATAGAGGATAGAATCAAGAGCCCACATGGAAAAGTCCACTTTATTATCATTGACTTTGAAAAAGATTATATTGATAAAATAGTAATCAATTGAAGCATAGTTATCAAAATAAGTAAATGCCAAATCTTACTTCCCAGAAACCAACACTTTTATCTTTCCAATGGTTGCCTATATGGATATATGTTTTTACATAACTGTAGCCACAAGCCACACACAATCAGATATTTTAATGTTCTCAAATTTTAAAGCATCTACTGATTTTCCCTTCACCTAATCCTTCCAAGTGGTTAAGGCAGATTCTTGTATTCGCTTTTCTACAGTCTGAGTGATGTCCCATTGCTGCATATTGTATTCTTCACACTCGCCTTCCTAAAGAATGAGTCCATAAGTATAAATGTAGATTTTGACATCCAACTATCTGTGTTAAAATCCTAGCTCAGCACTCTCCAGATCTGGGACATTAGTGAAGTTATTTAATCTCTCGAATCCTCAGTGTCCTCTTCTGTAAAATGGACCTAATACTAGTATTTACTATTATTGTTATTAAAATTTTTAAGTATAATTGAGAAACAGTTTAAGCATAATGCCCAGAACATACTAATAGATCAGTGCTATTGATCTTCCTGTTACTATTGTTATAGGCAAAAGAAAATGGTAATTTATGTATTTCAGAGGAAAGATGGGGCAGGAGTAGATTAATAAAGAACTCATATGCATATATATGCATAGCCCATGGACAAACATTATCTGAGAAGACCTGAGGAGGGGGTGGGAGTGGGGCAGAGGGGGTAAGTGGAGGGGAAAGGGGACATTTGTAAAAAAAGAAAACCTCATAGCTATCATCTATAAAATAGGCTCACCCCTGCATAATGTGTTTTTTATTGAACATTTTGTTTACAGAAGGACAAAAAGAGTTGGCATAGTGAAGGTGCCTGTGTTTCTGAAAATAATTGAATAATAAATGTCCAATCTTTCAACTAGAGGTCAGTATGTGTGTGAAATCAGAGATGAATTTACGTTCATTTTTAACCACTGCCTGGTGTTGCCTAAATATGTGTCTGATGATGAGGGCAACGAAGTAGTCATGACCTTAAGTCAGACTATTGTTGGTTCAGTAGAACAGAAATGGCTTGAGACAGTTTGATCTACAACGGTGTGCCTGCGATGGCCTTTGGTGTTCTCCTGTGCACATCTTGACGGTAGACCAGATATCCGCAGAGCCAATTACAGCTCTACCAGTTCCTTCTTTCCCCTACACCCGCCACTGGCACAGGTATGGATTTCCAATGAAGAGCCCTTTGTTTTAGATAGTTTTCCTATTTTTTCTATACCCCAGTGAATGTGCATATTACAGGGGACCTCTATTATACAAATATTTGATGTTCTGCAAAGCTGCTATATTGAAGAAATGTGTAGTTATATATGGAAGAGTGAGTTACTTTGGAAAACAATGAGTTTAGCTCCCCAGGCATTATGGTGCCTTTGAGAGCTTGTAAAGATGCTAGAGCATCCCATTGGGGATTGCACTTGATAACCCCAGAGGACCCTCTTGTAACATCAGAGTTCATGAAAATGCGCCTTCCTTACTCTGCAAAGATGTTCCATATGAGAAATTGCCACAATTAACTTTTAATTGCCCTTAGTCATCTCTAGTTTTTCAGCAAAAGGGGAGGCAGGTCCTCACTGCTTCCTCGAAAAGTGAGGGCGGAGACCTGCGGACACAGACACTGCTGGTTTGTTTCTCTTGCAAAAACGCAGGGTATGCGATGGCCCTAGATCGATCCATACATTGGCCCCTCCGCCTGCCACTCTCGGGGATTTATGCATCAGCCATCTGCCGTGCAGACAACAGTGGGCCATTATGGGTGCTAAAGTTCAGCCCCTCTCCAAGCCAAAGTAAAGAAAGGCAACTGTGTTTATTTTAAATACGTAATCAATCATAACCCCATGAATAGCCACTTTTATATCAATGCCTTCATATATCATCTAAAGCCCTCTTGATTCCACATAATTCTCTGTTGTCTGCTTGCTTGTCTTACATGTTACATTTTCATTCAGGGGGTAATATAGCTGTTCCATACGAGTCCTTCCTCTATATTTGCTCTTTAGGTCCAGTGTTTGCAAGAGAAAGCTTTTCTGTGAATAATGCAGAGGCAAATGACTTTTAAACACTACATTATGGGGATTTGTGGAGCAGGGGGGAGGGGAATTAAGTGAATTTTGGGGAGTGAGCCTCCAGGGTTTGAGTGTTGACTTTGCCATTGAGGATCTGTGTGACAATCACTACTTTTCTGAATCACAGTTTCCTCAGTTGTAAAACAGGAACCTCATAGGTGTGAGGACCAGGCAGTTGAATGCATAGTGGTCTGTGAGCCCTACATCCCTGGGAAATTCTGTTTTTACTGTTTCTCAATCTCTTGGAGTCAAATCGATATCAATCTTTTACTTTAAGAGGTTCAGTGGCTGACATTCAGAAGTAAGTGAAAAACAGGGAGAAGAAGCTAAAAATCACATTTACAACTCCAAGCAGTTGAAGAAAAGTGAGTGATTAACTTTGAGAGAAGGCTTAGGAGTAAAAGGAACGGTCTTAGAACATAGGAAATGGCGGTGGCTTGCCTTTTCTGCTTCTGAGGGAAACCTGAGGATGGGAGAACCGTTATTCCAGGCCTATTTTAAGATCCAATGACTCAGACTGTCTGTTGACAGAAAGGTCTGCCTTGTAGGGAAGGGAGGTCGGTTCTGGGCTTTTTTTTTTTTTCTGAAGGTATAGAAACACAAGCTGAGCAGGGGAGAAACCCCAGCATGGATTAGGGAGACAGCTTGAGGATATCATGGGTATGTCTCACTTTCAAAATCTAAGTCTTTCCCATGAAAGATGATAATTCCTTGGCCAACCATTTGACTATAATGAAAATCTCTCACTAGTATCCATTTTATCTAGACTCTTGTAGAAAGAGGAAAAGGCTTTGCCACTTTCTGAATTTATACTTCGTACCAGCCATTGGCTGTTCATGTTATTGTAACCTCCTAACACCTAGTATATAGATCAGGTAAATAGTTGTCAATGAGCAACTGTCTGTCAAAAGAATGAAGAAAGGAATGAATGGCCCTCGAAAATGCATTATTGTGCACATTTTACAAATGAGACAAGACAGTTTATAAACAAGACGTAGCCATTTCCAGTGTTCTTAAAGGACATGCCTATAATTTTAGAACATCCTCGAGGAGGAGTTATGATCAGTGAGATTCAGAAGCAAATTTCTATTTAGTGGAGAGTTCTGAATTACAAAATTCAGCAGTTTATCCAAAGTTAGAATGTCAGCCATCAGCAAACAGGACCACCGCACTGAATGAAAACGGATGGCTCTGCATTATTAGGCCGATTTGCACAATGCAATTGGGAACTGGGTAAGGTGTAACAGCTTTGAGATTTATGTAATACACTATGATAATGTTAATGTTACTAGTACCATAAATCTTCAAAATTTTCTGTTTACAAATAGACCTTGGTAAAAGGAAGTTTTCAGCAGGTGTAATGTTAATATTACAGTGGTACCTCGAGATACGAGTTTAATTCGTTCCGTAACCTTGAGGCGTGGGAAACTATGAGATGCTCGAGTCATGGTAAACTGGTGGGTCGTGTGTAGCTTGCCGATCCATGCCATTACTCGTATCTCAACTGTTGCTCGTATTTCAAAGCAAAAATCGCTCGCTCGATTGCTCGTATCTCAAAAATCTCGTATGTTAGGGCACTCGTATCTCGATGTACCACTTTATTTTAAACAATGTGTGTGTGTATACATATATATATATGTGTGTATGTATGTATATATATATATATACATATATATACACATACACACACACATATATATATATGTATACATATATATATATATATATTATTGGTTTCAGAGAGGGAGGGAGAGAGGGAAGGAAGAAAAGAGGGGAGAAAGAGGAGAGAGAGAGAGAGAGAGAGAGAGAGAGAGAGAGAGAGAAGGATGATGATGATGATGATGATGATAAAGAATCATTGATCAGCTGCCTCCTGGGGATGGAGCCCTGACCTGAAATCAAACCGTGACCTTCTGGTTGATAGATTGATGCTCAACAACTGAGCCACCCTGGCTGGGCACTATTCTTGGATTAGTAATTCTTTAAAGGCACCTAGAACAGATGCTGAACCAAATAAAACCCATGAGTTCATTTTCTATGCCCATAACTAGGAGAAAGCTCATTGAACTCCTGCAGGTCTTCTTCATCTTGCAGAACAGGGTTGACCAGATGGACCCTTTAGGGCACTGACTTCGGAAAGGAATCTGCTCCACTTACGATTTCAGGAATTATAATTGGACAAACTTCATGTTAGCACGCCCTGGACCTCGAGCAGACTAGAAACAGATGCAGAGGCTGTGGAATACACCATTCTTCTCCCTGCAACAAGTCTGGCAAACACAGGAGTGCACATGGGCCCAGACGTAATGAGGTTGCAGACGCCTGCTGGCTCACCCAGAAGCCATTTCCTTTTTTCGGGGGCAGTTAATTTTGCATATGCCATGGGGTTAAAAAACATAAAGAAAGTGGAAGGCAGTTGATGATGAAAAATGGACTTGCATTGTTTTTCTATTGAAAGAGTGTACAGCAATTTGGTCACTCGATTAGAAAATTGACAGCGAACTGGAGAAAAGGGGTATTTTTTTGGTCATCTATCAATTTACTGAGTCGTGCAAATGTGCAGTTTCTAATTGGTATGTTGAGTGCCTTTCAAAGGTCAGTGGTAAAGTCAAGAATAAAACCCCGGTGACTCTCTGTGTCTTATTCAATTCCACCAGGCTGAATAATTCACCACAGAAAGGAAAAGTTTCAGTTTTTCTTGGACATCCCAGAAAGGCATTTTGGGCATTCAACTGCTGTCTTCAGTCTTGACCAAGGAATTCTTAGCAGGAAATTAAAAAGGATTAAGGTGTTGTTGTTTTTTTATCTGTGTGTTTAGGGAGTCCAGTGCTTGCTTATATTGGTTTTCTCATTTCTTTTTTTCAACCAATATTCATGAGGGCGGTTAATATGTCCCATGCTCTTGAATTAAACACTGGGAGTATAGAAATAAACAAGAAAATTGCATTTCCATTTTTGAAAGAGCTTAGTCTATTTGGGAATGGAGACCATACAAACAAGTCAGCCTGACTATAGAGAAAGTAATCACAAATTATAGTGATGACTTGTTCTATGCAATTTACCAAGTGAATACTCAACTAATTGTCATTTTCCTGATATTAAAAATAGTGCAGTGCGTTGGACTTATCTCAGTACTGTGTGAAGACGGAGAGCTTTGGATACAGTCTTGCAAACAAAGGTCTAAACAAGAGAGAGATGAAAGTGTATGTGGTGTTGATGAAGGGAAGGCTCAATCTGGCTGAGGAAGTAAAGGTGGAGTTGGCACACACTAGTAGAAAATGGGTGCAAGAAAGCAATTCCAGGAAGACGAAGTGATGTGGGCAGAGACATGTGTTAGGAAAAGAGTACGAAGTGTTAGGAAGTGAAGAGTTTTGGAATGACAGTATCAAGAGGAAGGGGGTCAATGGGAGGGAAAGGGGGGCATCTGTTATAGTTATAATAATAAAGATAAAAATAAAAACAAAGAGGTGTGGAAGAATGACGATGGATGAGAGCTGGAATGAGTGAGTTAGAGATATCTAAAGAAATGGGAACTTTACAGTCTGGATTTCATAGAGAGGCCCCAAAGTTCCAAAAGTCCAGGAAGAGAGGAGATCGAGGGACTCCAGATTCAGAGCTCGAGTGGACTATGAGGGAGATTAAAAGCTGTAATCAACAATCTTCAGCCAAAACCGGTTTGGCTCAGGGGATAGAGCGTCTGTCTGCTGACTGAAAGGTCCCAGGTTTGATTCCGGTCAAGGGCATGTATCCTGGTTGCGAGCACATCCCCAGTGAGGGGCATGCAGGAGATGGTTGATGTCTCTCTCTCATCGATGTTCCTAACTCTTTATCCCTCTCCCTTCCTCTCTGTAAAAAATCAATACAATATATTTTTTAAAAAATCTTCAAGATGGGGGCCTGGGCAGCTTTACAGCTTCACTCCTCATTGTGGCCTCCCCAAATTCCCGGGAAAGATCAGAGGAGAGCTCTTTCATTGCACGGGCTTTGGCCTCCGGACTTGCGCACCCTCTGGAGTGTGGGCTGTACTCCTCTCTTCCCTCTGTATCTGTTTCTTCGCTCATCCTTCCCAGTTAAACTTTGCTATTACTTCCGCCCAAAGGTATTATTTGATTCAGTAAATTGGAGTTAGGACCCCTGCAATGAGCTCCCCCAGATCCTTGGCTCTTCTTCAATGTCCGGCTGCATGTTACTGCTCCATGCTTTATCTGCCTTCTATCTCCCCCCCCCCCACACACACACACACACACTCCCCATCAATGACACCCTCAATGGGCTATGAGCTCTTAAGGACCAGGATCCTGTGAATAAATAAATGTAGCATTCACGCTGGCTTATGTTCTAAGAGTCGTGGAGCTCGCTTTAAAACGAATTAATTTTAAAAAATGTACCTATGTATGTATGAAGGGAAAATACACGGACGGTCTTGTGAAGACCGAGAATGAAAACCTATGTCAGACCAAGACATTGAGATATATGGCACTGTGGCTGCCTTTACAACAAATGCCACGCACTTTCTGACCCCAAAATAGTAACAGCTGTAGGACCATGTGCGCCCAGACCCTTTCCATCCTTGCAGGTTCGTGCATTCCTGCCATTTTGTTGGGATTTATAAGGTTCGCTTTCAAAGGAAGGGGTTCAGGGGAGATTTGACAGAGGAGTAAAAATAGGGTTGAACAGAAGCCTCGTAACGGAGCTGCTGCTGAAATGTAAGATGGGAAGAGGATGGAGCCGCCAGGGGCGTGGGTGTTGCAGGGATACAGCTGGCCCCGGACCTGGCTGCCTAAAAAGTCATTCTGAGGAATGGCCTCAGCTTGATGGTCGCTCTGGTCACCAGAGAGTCTCTGGAGCCTTTGGACAATTTGGGGGCAGAAGTGGATTTTTTTTTAGTTAAAAGATCTGTCCAAATTTGAGACAATCCAGAGGGGAGGACACAGAAGATCCAAACCCGAAGGGGCCAAAGGCAGGAACTGAAGCAGGGTCTGGAGCTAGGACTATGGGGCAGGTGCCGCCTGGATTTACTTCATGGAAAACCCACCGAAAAACCTTTATTTCTGGTTCCATCTTCCCTTGGTAGTGTGTGCTGGCCAAAAGTAAACAGATGCAATTATTTTGTTTCCCTTACATCACTACCATCTCACCATCACACACACACACACACACACACACACACACACACACACCTTCTCTTCTATACCTGTGCTGCCAGGGTCACAGTGAGGTCAGGGTCGATCACCATTAAGGCTGGTCCTGATGGGACAGGAAGCTCTCCCAAGTCAATTTCCCTGCAGTCATCAGCCAGGTCCCCAGCAAAAGCCATCAGTAGCCACAGCGCAATCAGAGAGAGGCTGCGGGGGGCCCGCAGCAGCGAGGAGGACACAAGTCCCGCCCGGCCCGATCTGACTCGGGGGTTGATTGCTCTGGTGGCACGCACTTCCCACACTAAACGTAAGGAGACGGAGTTGTGGACATACCAAGCCTTCCCCATCAGCAGAACCAGGCCCTGGGAACCCCCTGAAAAGCACCATCCTGTCCTCCAAGAAACCCTCAGCCTCTAAAGAGCCTGGATTCGATCAGAAACTGTCACCTGCTCTCCTTCTCTTTACTTAGAATTCAGTCCTGTCATATTTGGCAGCAAGCATGCGATTCCATATGAAGAACTGCTAAGTCATAGCTCAGTATTGAACGAGGCAGTAGTATCTGTCCATGCCTCCAGTATGCTGCTGTGTGGTTCTGGGGTCGATCTGTTATCTGTTTTCTCAGAGGCCACCAAAGAAGGGACCTAGAAAGGAGAAGGTGAATCCTCCCACTGGATTCTGGAGCTTTATACTTTTAGAAAAATAAAGTAGGTTTTGTTCTGAAAATAGTTTATTAACGCCAATGCACACATCCTACAATCATGCCAAGCAGAGAGTTGTCCTGATCGCTCCATTCTCCTGCCCTAAGGTGGGAGTGGGGAGTGTCTGGCCCGTGGTCCATATAAGGCCCACAAAATCATTTGGTCTGAACCTTGTCAAGGCATGAGGGGTGAGTTAAATAACTGTCTGATGAAATGTAGCAGGCTGATTTTTAAGTTGGTAATGTTGCATGGTTCAAGAATGACGTACTAAATATCCAAATGGCCCTTGGCAGGACAAAGGTTCCCCACCCCTGGCTTAAGGACACCAAATCCTTCCTCTAGTCTAAACAACCTCTCCTTTCTTTCCTCTCATGAGGTTGCAAAAGGAGCTGCATGCATATAAGCATAACCAATGGACCCAGACACCAGGGGGGTGAGGGCATGAATGGGAGTGGGGTGGAGGAGCATTGGGAGGAATAAGGACACATATGCAATACCTTTATCAATAAAGAAAACAAAAGAGAATTAATTAAAAATAAAAAAAAGGAGCTGCTGATCAAAGACCAGTCTGGAGTCAGAGTTGATGACACAGAGGCGGGAGGTGGGGTTGTACAATTCAACAATAAAAAATATATTCAAAACAGAAAAGAAATGGAAGACCGGGGGCAGAGAGCAAGCAAAGCCAAAATGGCATGGTAAAGCCAAGACAAGCTCCAGCAGAGTAACCAATTTGGCACCAAGGATAAAGAGAGGCAAGTAGATGAGGGTGAAGAGTGCCAGCCTGGGACATCAGCCACACACCGAGCACATGCGTGAAGCGGGTCCTGGGCTGCATGAGAGATGGTAGCAGTGGACAGAGAAGACCACTCACCCGCTCAGGGCACTGCGTTCCAACAGTGGTGTGTGGAGAGGCAGAATAACGGTGGGGTTTAGCAAGGTTCAAACCTTGGTTTTGCCACTCGCTGGCCACACATCATTAGGTAAATCCCTTAATCACTCTGAATCCCTCTCCTCAGCTGTGAAGTGGGTGTCAGGAGGCGGGGATGCTGTGAGGCATGGACTCGAGAGCCATGTGCCCAGGGCAGGCAAGTGCTATGCTCCCAGCCCTGGGTTGCTTACAGACGTGTCTTTTGGCTGTCAAGGTGTGACGTTCAGGATTGCACACACTTAGGCCTGGAGCAAACACTTATGGTTCAGCTGATGGTCTGACCTCGACCATTCTTTGGTGGTACAATTGGCATAGGGTGCCATCAGTTAAGATCTTCCTACTCCCCCCCCTTGCCATAATGAGAGGGAAATCAATTCCAGGTCCCCAAGGTAGACTTGGATGCCAAGACATCCAGAAACCTAATTCTCTGCTTCCATTTCAAAACAGAAAATCACCTGGCCAGTGTGGCTCAGGAGTTCAATTCCCAGTCAGGGCACATGCCCAGGTTGTGGGCTCGATCCCCAGTCAGAGGCCTGCAGAAGGCAGCCGATCAAGGATTCTCTCTCATTGATGTTTTTTATCTCTCTCTTCCACTTCCTTCCTCTCTGAAATCAATAAAAACCTATTAATATATTTTTTAAAAAACTGGTAAAATTGATTGGTCAAGCATACAGCTGAGTCATCTTTAGTAGCTGCTGTTAATTTCCTAGGCATCTCTTCTTCCTTATGGTAAAAGGATTTCCATCCTTTGGAACCCGAGGAGAGATGGCCTCTACAGAGGATGTGGGCTAGGACCATATAAAGCAAAGCTTCTGCTCTAGAAATAACAGGTCGGGAGAATGAACTCTCCTTGAGGAATTTCTTAAGAAAACATGAAGATACCCATCTTTGCTGGGCTGCTTGTTTTTCCAGGGTCAACTATTCCACTATCCCATTCCCCTTGATGAAATGTTAAGGGATTTATAAGCATTGAGATGCTTCTGGGGTTAGAGTTGTTTATTGACCTAAGGTTATTTATTTTATTCTTTCTCTCTCTCTCTCTCTCTCTCTCTCTCTCTCTCTCTCTCTCTCTCTCTCTTTTTTTCGCATGGAGAAGAATGTGTGACAAACTAAGAATAGCCAACATGTGAGCATTAGGGGAGGGTGCTGTGAGGCCCAGTGGCTGGCTGCTGGCACTCTTCTTTCTCTACAGCTTCCTGTCCCTTGGTGTTTTGTCACCTTAATGACCGGACAACAGGAAGTAGGAAAGTGACACCTGCTCCCGATCCAGGCAGACCTGTGCTGACCTGGGAGGTGCCAGTCAGAGTGCTGGAGTCAGCATTATAATGTGTTCAGCCTGCCTTGAAGTTGAACTTGCAATTGCGTTATTTTATGTACATCATGGGCTTTCATCTGCATGTGGTCTCTATCATACATGGTTGTCTTGAAGTAGCAAGAATTAATGATTCAACTCTAGACCATGCCCTAGACATTTTTTAAAAAAAATTTTATCAATTAAACTAGCTGCCACTGATATATATGTCAAATAAACTAGCTGCTACTATATATATATATATATATATATATATATATATATATATATATATATATATTGATTTCAGAGAGGAAGGAAAAGGGAGAGAGAAACATCAATGATGAGAGAGAATCACTGCTCAGCTGCCTCCTGCACACACCACACTGTGATAGAGCCTGCAATCCGGGCATGTACTCTGACCAGGAATCAAACCATGACCTCCTGGTTCAAAAGTTGATGCTCAACCACTGAGCCATGCTGGTGGGGCCTAGCGGCTATTGTTCTGACAACATACTATGTGTTCAGTAGACACTAAGGCATGTGCTATGAAACGTACAGAAACCCTACAGAGGCAGATGGTACTATGGCTACTTTCTTATGAAAACAAGGAGACTCAGACATTGCTCGGCATCAAATCTACATTGAGTGGCCAGATGATTATGATCTCTGAACACATAATAATCTGGCCACTCCGTGTATATCCTATATAATAAAAGGCTAATATGCAAACTGTCCCCTCTACCAGGAATTCGACCAGCAGGTAGGCCGGCCAACCGCCCATATCCCCTCCCCTGGCCGGACACCACCCATGCATGCATTAATGCACAGGGCCTCTAACACACACACACACACACACACACACACACACACACACAGAGTGGCCAGATTATTATGCATTCAGAGATCATAATAATCCGGCCACTCAGCATATAAAAAACGGATCTAAACCAGGCCAACCTAGAAAGGCTGTTAATCCAAAACAGGTGCATCTTGTCTTTACGCTTTAAATTTCCGCATGCAAATTAGACTCGGAGCCTGCCTCGGGGTTTCATCATCCCGGACCCTGACTTCCAGTCTGCTCTAAGTCAACACTGTGATCCTGTGGATTGCACTAGAAGCTGCGAGCCCAGCAAGCTGGGTCCCCGTCTCAGTAAATGATGGGACCAACCTTCAAACTTGCCATTAAGAAGCTGAGCGGTTCCCATTTCTCTGTGGCACAGCTTGACATTTAGGCTGAGGGTCTGTGATTCCAATAAATAGCTTAGGATGAGATGTGTGTGTGTGTGCGCGCGCGCGTGCCTGTGTGTGTGTATGTGTGTGTGTGTGTGTGTGTGTGGCTGCCACACAATTAAAAGCTAAAGTGAGTAGGCCAAGCCTTCATTAAAAGCCATCCACTTTTATTTATTTAGTGTCCCGGGGACCTGGAGAGAGTACTGATCAGAACGAGGCCTCTAGGGCACAGTTTTTTCTATACCAGCTGGTGACAGCAGTCTAACTGTTTGACTGCAGACAGCTGCCTGTCAGGCTGGGAAAAAAAAAAAGAATCGAAGGGCACGGTCATCTGAAGAAATCAGACATGTGATTATTTTGCCCTCACTGCAAAAGCCCCCTGGAGATCTCCCAGGCTCTCTTTGATTAATATTGCTAGAGGTGGCTGCACACTTCTCAACCTGGCATTGCATTTATCAAAATTTGCCAGCGCAGACAGGCATCGCCAGCAAAAAGAATACCTGTGGTGGGCTCCTGTGCCTTGCAGGGACTCTCTGAGATCCATGAATGCAAGCCAGCACAGACTCATGGTCTTGACACTTATTCTTTCTTTCCCAAACCACAAAGGTTCCATAAACAGCTCTCCCAGAAGAAGGCTCCAAACTTGGTCTTCCTCACCCGGTGCCCTGCAGGGTAGATGCTCTACAGGGATCTCAGTCTCCTCGCCTTTGCCACGTGGGCTTTTGCAAAGGCCTGAAAGGCTTCCAAAGAGTCATAGCCAGACGAGACTGATTTGGCTCAGTGGATAGAGCGTCGACTTGCGGACTGAAAGGTCCCAGGTTCGATTCCGGTCGGGGGCATGTGCCTTGCTTGCGGGCACATCTCCACAGTGGGGCCTGCAGGAGGCGGCTGATCGATGTCTCTCTCTCATATTGATGTTTCTGACTTTCTATCTCTCTCCCTTCCTCTCTGTAAAAAATCAATAAAATATATATAAAAAAAAAGAGCCATCGCTAGCATTTCTCCTAATGCTGACATGAATTGTCTGCTGTTGGTTCCTCTGGAAGAATGAGTAAAAAAAAAAAAAAAAAAAAATTACCCATTCCCAGGTGCTATCCCCAGATGGAGTGTGTAAAAAAAAAAAAATTTCTTTAAAGCAGTAAAATTAAAATCCACAAGTGATTCTTCGGAAGGTCATGCTGACCTTGCCCCTTGACGTTCAACCTTTATCCAGATAAGACCCTGAGCTAAGGGGTCGTGCCCCGGAAGCTTGCGTGTAACAGAGGTCTTTGTGGTTCTCTGAGGACACACCTGAAACATATCATCCCAGTCCTCACACAATTGCCACCGCTGAACTGGACGGCAGCCAACTTCTCCAGCTTTAATTGAAAGTTGAGCTAAAAGCTCAAAGAGTGAATGCGACTTCTGCATTTGCAGTAAAAAATTGGCAGATAATATTGACCTTCGTATTACCTGTGCCCCTTGCATAATGGCCCAGAAAAGAAGTTTCGCCCAGACATCAAGTTTCTCCTTGACTCGGTTCCAGAAATTAGGGGGATTTCTCAAGTCATAGGAAATGAAGCCTGTTTCCTTCTTTATTTTTTTTTTAAATACATATTTTATTGATTTTTTTTTTTTTACAGAGAGGAAGGGAGAGAGATAGAAAGTCATAAACATCGATGAGAGAGAGACATCGATCAGCCGCCTCCTGCACGCCCCACAGTGGAGATGTGCCCACAAGCAAGGTACATGCCCCCAACTGGATTCGAACCTGAGACCTTTCAGTCCTCAAGTCGACACTCTATCCACTGAGCCAAACTGGTCTCGGCCTGTCTCCTTCTTTATCTGGGATGCTAGGAAGCTCAGAGCCCCACTTTATAATTCACCACCGAATCATTTTAACCCTCACTATTGCTCTATTTTTATCCTCTGACTGCCCTGTTTTCATTTGAAAATTTCTACGTTAGCCGTGTCATCTTGAGAAACCCTTTGGAAAGTTTCTGAGGAAAAAAAACACACATTAAAATCTGAGCATTTGGAGAGTCCAGTCTGACAGGTGGGAAGAGAAGTGCAAGTTTTGGAAGAACCCTAGTAGAGGCAAATGAGGAAAATCCTTCCTCTCTCTGTCTGCTGCCGTGCATCCTCTGCCTTAAACTCCTGCAGCCCTTCACAAACACACTGTGCTAGTGGACAGCCCTTTGCCAGCACCCAGGCCACAGCCCAGACCTTAGACCTCAGGCTGTGGCTATTATCCATCAGCATGAACTCCGTTTCTCCTCTTTCCAGGTTCCCACCCATAAAACTTTAAAATTATAGAGGTCCGTAGATTCCTCCCATTCCTTTTTATACTCAAACCCATTAATATGAAAAATCTCAAAGCCATTTTAGATTGGAAGTAATTCATCCAGATACGATTTGAATATGAAGTCTGATTTCGGTTGGTTTAGAAATATTGAGAGGGTGCTGGCAGGGGGCTATTCCATTTCAAGAGCCCGGCGAAGCTCTAAACCGTAAAGCGTGCCCGGCCTGGAATTAATGTGCTCACCCAGACCGGCGCTGCGCGGGATGGCCAACGCGTTCCTGACCTTTTGCCAAAGGACTTGGCCACACGGTAATAAATGACGGGATGAAATAAAACGAAAGAACAACAGTGAAAAGTAAAGCCTGGGAGCGAAATTTACACTTTTTTTAAAAAAGAAATGCCTTGGGAAGCATTGATCATGGGCCTTAAATATGCTCAAATTAATTCTATTTATAGGAATTGATTCTATTAACGTGTCAAAAATAGTCCAAAAATAGAAGAAGAAAAAGCAAACTATGCAGACATTTCCTTGTTAGTGATATGTGTGTGTGTGTGTGTGTATTTTTATTGATTTCAGAGAGGAAGGAAGAGGGAGAGAGAGATAGAAACATCAACGATGAGAGAGAATCATTGATCGGCTGCCCCCTGCACACCCCCTACTGGGGATCGAGTCTACAACCCGGGCATGTGCCCTTGACTGGAATCAAACCCCGGATCCTTCAATCCACAAGCTAATAATGCTCTATCCCCTGAGCCAAACCAGCTGTGGCCTAGTGATATTTTTAACATCAAATTTCAGAAAGATCTCGATATGCAATGTAATAGGAATGGTTACAAAATTTAACACATGCCCACTGATTGATACTTAAAGACAAAAATGTTTTTATTGGCACAGTGGTGCCATGAGCAGATCATATTCGTTCAGTTTCCGCCATTAACACTATATTCATATTGTTTGAGCAGGAAAGGGAATTTTAAAGAATTATCACCCAGAAGGGAGAGTAGAGGTGTGTCTGCATCTCAGAAATGTAAGATTCTCTACTTAATTATATTAAACTTGAGGAACTTATTTTACTGTTTCTCAACAAAGTGTGGTTCTTAGCTCTCAACAGCCTGAGCGTGAAAGCAGGTGGAAGCAGTAACTTTTTAAGAATTATGTTTCTTGGACGTGCACAACCCCATTGTGTAGACGGTCGAGGTCTTCCAGACCCTCCCTAAATATTTCCTGGGAATCTTTTCTTTTTAAGTATTTTTTTTAAAAATATATTTTCTGATTTTTTACAGAGAGGCAGGGAGAGAGATAGAAAGTCAGAAACATCGATGAGAGAGAGACATCCATCAGCTGCCTCCTGCACGCCCCGCAGTGGAGATGTGCCTGCAAGCAAGGTATATGCCCCCAACCAGAATCGAACCTCGGACCTTTCAGTCTGCAAGCCGACGCTCTATCCACTGAGCCAAACCAGTCTCGGCTCCTGGGAATCTTTAAATGAGGGGTGTCTACAGATGTGGTCTCCACCAAGTGCCTAATTCAGCTCACACAGCATCTCCCAGTGCCCTGGGTGGGGGTGGGGGGAGGGCTGTGGATCTGGGGTGCTGCTGTCACCCCAAAAATCTCCTCACGGTGGTGCTGAGGATGCTGGTCTTGGGGCACCATGACCCACGTCTGTGGAAGCCACATGTTTCGAATCTGCTCAGTGTCTCAAGGAGACGTGGGGGAAGCCAGGGCCTCAGACTTAAGTAAACCTCACATTTTTTTTTTTGGAAGAATAACACATACTCTATGGAAAAGTGCATGAATCATAAATGCAGAGCCCAGAGAAGTTCTACAAAACGAAAACACCTGTGTAACCACCTCTTGCATCAAGAAATAGAACATTCCAGCCCTCCTTCCAGACCTCTTCCGAGTCCCTTCCCCCAGAAGGTAAGTAACCACCATTCTCAGAGTCACCCCTGTCAGCTAGGTTGGTTTATTTTTGAACTTCGTAGACATAAAGTCACGTAGCAGATTAATCATTCTCCTGCGGACGGACACTTAGACATTTCCAGCTCGGCCCGCTATACATCAAGTTGATGTAAACACTGTTTTGCTCGCCCCAGCCTGGAGGTTTTCCTTGCAGCCAAAGCTTTCCCAGATGCCACCTCCTTCTGGCCCCGTCCCTGCAGGCCAGCAGGAACCTGGAAGGCACCCCTCTCCCCGGAGCAGTAACCCCAGCTTTCCTGAGCAATGTGTGTGTCTCCCTGCGCATGTCCTTTGAAAGGGGCTCGGGGCAAAGCACCTTCCCCTTTGGGTTGAGACGTGTGCCATGGATCAAAAACCCACGGGAGTCGTGCTGGAGGGCACCCTGAGGGGCGGGCAAGGAGCACACAATATATTGTCTTTCTCCTTCACTGGCCAAATGCTGGGGTCACCCCACAACCGTGAACCTGGGGTATTTAAAACCTTGGGATGAGCTACATGCCAGTTAGGCAGTGGTTCTCAACCTGTGGGTCGCGACCCCTTTGGGGGTCGAAGGACCCTTTCACAGGGGTCGCCCAAGACCATGGGAAAATGCAGATATTTACATCACGATGCATCACAGTAGCAACATTTCATGGTTGGGGGGTCACCACCCCATGAGGAACTGCATGCAAGGGTCACGGCCTTAGGAAGGTTAAGAACCACTGCAGTTAGGGCTCTGCTGGTCCCTGCTGAGACCTCAGCTAAGGTCTCAGAGCCTCCCTGGGCCTCGCTTTCCCCACGTGGGGAATGAGCTGCAGCCCCAGGGGTTAGGACCCCTGAGCTCTGATCCCCTCCCCGCTCCCCTGGGGTCACCTGGCAGGTGAGGGTGCCTTTACCTTGGAAGGCAGCACGTCCTTGGCTCGGGACTCGAACAGGTGCTCCAGCCGGGCTGTGTCCACAGAGACGGGCTCCAGGGAGGCCCACAGGGTGGAGCAGGGCCCAGAGCGGCCCCCAGAGTTTCCATGGCCCCCGCCAGCTTGAGCTCCCGCCAGAAGAGTTTGCCGTCTTCCTCTTGGTGGGGAGGGCTAGGCCGTCAGGCGCTGATGGGGGAGAGGGGCGGCTGGCGGCGGAGGTGGTGGG